>JAQBSW010002134.1:0-110606 GCA_029291075.1 Eudiplozoon nipponicum | reverse complement strand
CCTGCAGGACACCATCCACAACGCGATCACAGCTCAACCACGGGAGCGACAACTCAACCAGAGTCCACTCAAGGCTCTAGGACATCTTCAACTCTGAAGACTTCAAGAGAACGCATTACCAGGCCCTCTTAAGGGCCCCCATATCAGTAACTAATCTCTATTCAGAGCACCTTAACCGAGTTTGTAACGTCGTACGGCATTTACTTGAAGCCGGGGCGTTTACAATAGTCTAAACGCACTGCCAGCAAGTAAATTCCATGCAACGTGAAAAAAACAAGAAGACGAAGCTATAGACATTGAAAGGCGGTTTCTGTGAGAAGCCTTTATTAGGACCAGAATTGAGTTCTTTCCCAAATGAGGAGAAACCTAAGTAGTGTTGCAGTGTCTCGAAATAGTTCTAAACAATTATTGAATGCTATGCTGATTGGCTGGTATTCCTTGCTGTTGGTGCACCAAAATAAGACGATTTGTTGAAACCGGAGAGGTGAGTTTCTGTTCAAAGGCTCAGGATTGTCTTGTTTAAGATCTGAGTCAACACCGTGGTGGCTTGCACTCGTAGAAATCTGAGTAATAAATAATCGATTACGTATGACTAGTTGTACAACAACAAGAAGATTGGTGTGACTGAATTGAAAGCTACGAGAGGACACAGTGTGCTAAACAGTCGTCCAAATGTCAGCGTAGTTAGTCAGTCAAATTGAGAGAGCGACATCATCCTCCTGTAGCGCGCAGAGTTGAATTGTCAAGTGTGCTGCATGGTAAATGCACCGTGCTTATATACTTGTGCAGAAGCAAGGTTGTACGCCATTGGTTAGCGGCAAATTTCACTTGATTTAATTGATACAGCGTAATGAAATTTGAATTTCATTTTGTCACAATGTCGGCGATTTATTCTGAGCCGTTAAAAATACTATCAACGATGCTTGATTGATAATATAGGGCAAAGTTCGAATCCAGTTACTAACTGGTGATTATTCTGCCTTTAACAAATAAAAATGTACATAAATTCTGGGTTTATGCATACCTGTTCATTGCATCAACAATGATATCATGCCAAATAACCACTAGGAATTGCTACACACATTGTTAGCTGTAGCGCCCGGTCATAACACATGAAGCAAAATATAGTAGTGTTCGTGGTTTTGAGAGCCGCAGCGTGAAAATTGAAAAGTGGATTGTCACTGTAGTTGCCAGTTTTATGTAGAAAACTGGATAAGAGAGATCGCCGACAACGAGGGTTCGAATACAAAAAAGAGCTGTTGTGTGCTCGACAGTTTGGTCATGTTATTAGTAGTGAATGTGCATTGAATGTGGCTTGTACCATGATATGAAGGCGATGACTATTTAATGTTGATTCAAAAGTCGTTATCTCTAAATAGCTGGTCCTACCAAAATAGGCAGCATTAGTTATACGTTGCAACAGTACGATGTAAAAAAATATATATGAAAATCAAATGGTAAAGACAAAAGATGTACTCGAACATTTCCGCAGAGATGGCATAATAATAAGGAACTGTTCAAAAGACTACACAGCTGATTATACCTCGTTAGACAATTAAGTGTGAGGAAGGTAATGATCATGTGGATCCATAGAGATTACGCTGCATGAAATAGGGCGCAAGTTAGGCGTAAAAGGTTAACAATTGATACGTAGAATACCAAAAAATTAATGTAAAAAATATCATTCATGTCTTATGCAAAGAAATCTATTGCTAGTTTGAGATTGTAACCACGTAGAGCCTGAGAAACTTGTAGAAGTTTGTATGTGGCCAGGGTCAGTCGGATTCGATAAATGATCGCAACCTCGCTATGCTCACCGATATAGGTGTAGCACCTTGCATAGCAATAAATTATTTCGGCTGTCTGAGCAAAATCGAGTAAGGACCGCGATATCTTGGTTGTAGTGATCCAACAGCAGCGTAGTTAAGAACGAGTACTGTTTTGCAACTGTTGAGCTGCGGATGAACGGAGACTGGCCGAGGAGTAAGTCTCGGCTGCAGTTCAGATATTTTATCGAAATGAAGTCGAAGGCGAGAAGCTTCGTCTTGTGGGTCAGCCTTTGCGGGTGGTAGACATGGGAGTTTACTAGGCAGGCGTAGGTCCATGCCATATAAATGTTTTGATGCAGTCGTTTTGATAGATTCATGTGTATGGGAACGAATAGCATATAGGACTAAAGCAAAGGCTTCGACCCAGTTGCAATTAATGGACGAGGATGCTAAAGCTGCTTTAAGTACCCTGCACATTCTTCCTACAATACCGTTAAATTGTGAATGGTAGGCAGTCGTCTGGCTTAAGGTGCATCCCATGAACCACAAGGTAAATGTGAAACAATCTGATGAGAAGCAAAAGCCTCTATCAGTAATGATCATATTGGGAGCAACTTAATGGGCTATCCATGCTGAGAGAAAACTGTTAGTGACTTCGACTGCCGAGGTGGTGCCATAAAGTAATGCCGCAGGTCATCGTGTAAATCTATCAATCATAGTAAAAAGGTACCTGAAATCGTGAAACTTAGTCAGATGAACTATGCCGATGTGGACATGTAATATTCTTTTGCTGGCAAATAGCGCATTCGGAGACCCATTGTTTAGCGTTCTGCCCGAGCCAGTGAACTCAGAAACGATCTGTAAGATGTCTGACAGTCGCCCTATTTCCTCGGAAAGAAATTGAGTTAATTGAGTTGAAAACGTTTCTCTGCAGGCTGGTCGGCAGAACTGGCTTGTTGGGCTGCGTACCCGTCAAGTAAACAATGAGTAAGGCTTCCCAGAATCGACATACGAAATTAGTGGAGTGACGGGGAACTGATCTTTGAATGTTAGTGTCACCGCGCTGTCGTGTTTGCAGGAGGGATGGCGTTAGTGCAGGTTCCCTGAGGGTCAAAGAGTTGACTGGTGGAGGTTTTTGTAGATGTCTGGCCTGGAAAGTGTGTGTGCAATGGAGTTTTGTTCGCCCTTGGAATGAAAGATGTCAAATAGCTGTTCGCTCAGACGTGACAGCTGTTTTTCTACTCTGGCAGGGCTTTTTGCGACAGTGAAAGTCGCATTTCGAAGTACGCTAACTTATGGCGCATGATCTGTAAAAACAACATATCCGCTGCTGCCAATCATGATAATGTAGTGGCGCACTGTTTCGTAGATGGTGAGGAGTTCTCGAAACAAAGTGTTGTATCTTGTTTCTGCATGTTGGAGAGTACGATCTCTTATTCCAAAGTGGTCCAAATAGCAAACTCAGAAGCATCTGTAGTGCAGCATTCCCTAACGAATTGATGGAAAGTCGAAGTAATTCATTATCTTCAGATAACCAAGAAATAAAGAAGTTCTTGCTAAGTACTCTTTGATTTTTCAGGTGCCAACACAACGGAAAACGTTGTCTTGATAGGACGGGAAGGAACTTGCGATAGTAGTTAAGGGCTCTCAATATTTTCTGCATCCCACTTACAGTCTTTTGTAAATTGATATTCTTGATAGAGTTTTCATTTCGACGACAGAGGCTGAGTACCTTCTGGCGTAATACGATGCCCTAGGAAATCCACGGATGCATTCGCAATCTGATCTTGAGTCCGTGGTTGGATAAGTGTGAGAGAACATTTCCTAAAAGCTTGGCATGCGATTATAGGTCTGGACCAAAAACCATTTTATCATTGAGATATGACAAACAGTAAGTGGCGACGTCGCAGTGTATACTGTCAATGGATTTTTGAAATATCTGAGTAGCACACTTAAGCTCAAAAGGCGTGTGGTTATTAACCTGCTCATAACTAATAAAATTTTTTCGATGGTCTAATGATTCCCTTTTCCGATAGTCTTAAAATGGCTCTTGAGCAAGTTATGTGAGACCTTGGCGACGATGAAGTTGCAGGTAAATTCACTTCCTAAACCTATGGTGAGTGTGCGCTGCCGGCAACCATGAGTAGGTAAAACACCTAGTGACATCTAGGCCATAGTATCACCCTTGAGAACTGAGGCTGCTGCACCTGTTTTTATGATGAGTTCTTCGCCAGTTGTGAAATCTAGAAGATGCAGGGGTTCATTGGGCCATTTGGCTGGCTCATGTAGGCAAATAGGGTGCTCATTGCTAATGACATTATAAGTTTTGCGGTCAATGTGTCATATTCTGTGTGGACGGAAAGAGTCAACATAAACTGTAAGTATTTGAAAATTTGTACGTGAAGAAAAGATACTTTGTTAATGGTGATTGTGGTCATCTACGGAAGAAAACTTGCATCCGTTTGTTAAGTTCTCCGAACAATGCATGCAAGTTCGACAATTATAAAATACTGAATGACCGAGATGGTCTCGATTGTCCTTTATTCTGATTTAGATGGTGATGATCCGTGGTTCTAATAGCATGTGTCCTTTTGATGACGATTCTTTCAAAAATCTTACTCAAATCTGAAATATATCTCTCCAAAGTGGATAACCCACCGTCATTTGATGTGAGACCGCCGGGTGGACACTAAGCTAACTTAGAATTCAGGTAATTCATATTTTTAAATAATTTAAATGACATTAAAATTCATAATGGGACTTAAATATATATAGAAAGAAATATTTAAAACACACGTGACATGTAAAAATTAAAAATATTAAGTAAGCGCATATCAAAATCTGCTTCCACAGTTTGAAACTGACGAACTCTACGTCCAGGGATTCAGAAAAAAATTGCTTCTACAAAATCCTAATGTAAATCAGCTACCACAGTTTTAACGTAAACATTTTTATAGAAAACTGACGAAATCTGCTCCAACAAAATCAAAATCAAATCTGCTTTCATTAAATCAGAATCAAAACTTCTTCGACAAAATCAAAATCAAAATCTGCCTGCACGAACATAAACAGTTTTTAGCGATTTAATTGAGGAATTCTACTTTCACAAAATAAGAAATAAATCTGCTTCCACAGTTTGGCACAGTTTGTACGTATGAGAGAAAATTTTAAACGACAGAAGAGCGCCAAAATAATTTGCTTCCCTGTTTAAAAATAACAAGGAAAAATCACCCAAAATATCTTGACTAAGAAATATTCCAAAACAGGTTGAAGAACAGTATGGTTTGGTGTGCTGCCGTCGATTTTACTGTATTCCCACAGGATAATAATAAAAAAATAAACACAGTTTTTTAATTTTTCCAAATGATCTGTGTTATGAAAACAAGTCTTAAAACAGCACTGTTGTCAGTATCCTGGCGCAGTCGTCAATTTGTAAACGCCTGCAAGTAAATGCGGTGCAACGTTAAAAAGTAGTTAAGGGTCGTGGATAATAGGGAGACAGTCACGGTGGTTGGCGTTTATCAGGGCCGGAATTGCGTTGTGCAGAAAAAATATTGGCGTGACTGAAATTCCCCATGTGTGTAAAACAAATCCACAAATCAGCTTAGGTGACAACAACAAACAGCACGCACAAGTAGCGCACAGCATAAGGCAAACGCAAAAACTGACTGGCATAGTAAATTCACCGTGTATAAACAGTTTCTAAATCAAAAACTCGCATGCCATTGGTTAACAGCAAATTTCGCTTATTTTTAATTGGTGCCGACGTAAATTTAATTTGAATTTGAAGTACGCAATATGTCGACGATTGTTCTTGAGCCGTTACATCACTTTCCTTTCTGAAAAAAACATTCCTCTCGGCTAGGCTTGATAAGAAATGCATGGCAGAGTTTGAACCCAGTTAAGCAACTGGTTATTATTCTGCCTATAGCCATGAAAAAATTACCGTAAATGCGAGGCTGAATTATGCTTGTTGGTTGCTTCAACAATAATATGATGCCAAATCACCACTAGTAATTGCTACACAAATTGTTAGGTGAAGTAACCGGTCATATCGCGTGAGGCAAAATAGAACAGTGTAAGCTTTGGGAGCCGCAGCGCAAGGATGTCAAGGTAGATTGCCACTGAATTTGCCAGGTTTAACTTGAAACCTGGGCAGGCTGGATCGCCGTCAATGTGTTTGAATACGACCAAATGAGCAAGTGTGTGCTCGATGTTGTGGCCACAATATTCGTAGAATGGTCACTGTGCAACTGATGAAGTTGAAATATGCATTGAAAGTGGCCTGTACCATGATATGAATAGAATAGAATAGAATAGAATATCTTTATTTGGATTCAAACCACACATATTCCATCAAATAATAAAATTGGAAATTGTACAATATATATTAAAAAAAATTATCACATCACAATAATTGTGCAATTAATCTCATGTAGATAGGTATATCTCACTAGTTGTACAATACAATATATCAATATCAGAAAGTTCGACTGAAAAGAATAATATATACATCATCAAATTAGGAACAATTAAGGTATAATTCGAGTGTAACATTATGCAAAAATTGAGAACCATGACTAGCAATTGATTGTATGTAATGTTAACTAATTTGAAGATATAGTGCATAGCATTTCAATTATAATAATACCGACTTTTTCAAGTTCAGTAGATAAAGTTTTAAAAGACATCTTAGATGGAGGCATTTCTCTAAGCCCCTTCGGCAATTGGTTATAAATTTTGTAGATTTTCGAGAAAGAGAATAACTTGCTCGCTACATTCCCCACCAAAGGAGGAGATATTGCCAAATGTCCAGATCTAGTTCCAACTTCATGACTCTTTCTTATCGGAGTCATATAGGCACCAGTCCACTGGTTCAAATGGAAAACTTTTATACAATAACACATCCTCCGAAACCACAGAGATTGCAATGACACAAACTGTAATCTAGAGGCGTATATAGTGCAAGAAATAGGACTAATATGTTTCACAACTTTTCTTTGTACAGCTTCTATCTTATTAGACAAACCCTTTTTTAATGGATTCCAAGTAGCGACAGCATATTCTAGTACCGGTCTAATCCATATTATATACATTTGAAGTTTTATATCATTTGATAAGATATTTCGATTTATTAGTGCCCATCTTTTCTTGGCACTGCCTACTATACTTTCAATATGTCTCTCAGCAGAAGCTGTACATTGAATAGTTATGCCTAAATCCTTAATTTCTGGCATAAGTTTAATCTCAAACACATCATTAATAACAGCATCATGAAAATAAACATAATGAAAGTTTGTTCTGTTCCCTATTTTTAAATCTCTCGTCTTTTTATTGTTTATTCTCAGCCCTAGTGTTATCAAATATTTACTCAAATCATACAAATCTAATGTCACATTATTTTTGGAGAATTCGACATTCTTTGGATTAATTACACAATTTCCTATTAATTAGTTTCGGTATAATGTCCGTAAACGTAGATGCCTGAAATAAAATAGATAATAACGATGAAACAGAAGAAACAAACTCGTCAGTGTTCAAGAAATAAAAACTCTCATAATCAATCAGTATGCTTAATTCTCTAAAAAAATTCCAGTTGATTCTGGAACAGTGCACGTGTGCATTTTCAAAACTTAATTTCTGTGTTATGCCACTCAAGATGTTCCATTGTAAAATAATTTGTTTATGGTCCAATTCTTTGAAATAATTGACAACATCATAACTGTGCGATTTCACCATTTCAATTTCTAAGTATACATGATCTAAGCATTGCGAACCTCTAGTTGATTCATTTATAATCTGCTTGAGATCATGGTTAGAAAAAAATTGGTTAATTCACAGTCCTGTAACTTATTAAAGTCACCTACCACTACATTATAGCCATGGCAGTCAAAGATAGATTGAAAAGAATTGGTAAATGTTTGATCATCAAATAAAGTAGCATACGGCGGTCTGTAAACCGCTGTTAAGATCAGATTATCAAATTGTATAGATAAGAAATCAATGATAGCATTATCATCACTAGTATGTAAAATTTTCGCCTTAAATACAGATTTACTATAAATGAGTACTCCTCCACCTCTTTTATCCAGCGATCTGTCCTTTCTGAATAAAGAATAGTGAGGAATATCAAATTCATGATTTTTAATATCCTTGTTAAGCCAGGTTTCAGATAATATTATAAAATCGAAATCGTTACTTATTATAAAATTACACAGTAAAAAGTTCTTATTCTTAACACTTCGAAAGTTAGCATAAAATAGAGTAAATGTAGAAAGTAAATGTTGCTCCGTCTCACTAGTTATGCAGCAAAAAGATTGGCGTGACTGAAATTGTCAATGTGTGTGAAGCAAGTCCAAAAATCAGCGTAGGTTACAACAGGTTACAACACGTAACGCACAGCAGAAGGCAAACGAAACCGCTGACTGGCATGGTAAATATATATATATATATATATATATATATATATATATATATATATATATATATATATATATCGTGAGGTTATATAAGGTTGAAATTTATTAATCACACACAGTTCCTTATATTTATAAATATGCTTTTATACATACTTATATGTATTTTATATATTTCTATAAGGAGTGAATAAAGTAATAAATAAATAATAAGTTGTCTTATGGTAAAAATTCATGGTTAACAGCTGATAATTGTCTTTAAAAGAGGAATTTAAAATTTTGAGTTTATATATATATAAAATCATATGGAGATAAGCGTATATATATAGGTGACTTTAATAAGTTACAGGACTGTGAAATAACCAATTTTTTTCTAATCATGATCTCAAGCAGATTATAAATGAATCAACTAGAGGTTCGCAATGCTTAGATCATGTATACTTAGAAATTGAAATTGTGAAATCGCACAGTTATGATGTTATCCATTATTTAAAAGAATTGGACCATAAACAAATTGTTTTACAATGGAAAATCTTGAGTGGCATAGCACAGAAATTAAGTTTTGAAAATGCACACGTGCACTGTTCCAGAATCAACTGGAATTTTTTTAGAGAATTAAGCATACTGATTGATGATGAGAGTTTTTATTTCTTGAATACTGATGAATTTGTTTCTTCTGTTTCATCGTTATTATCTATTTTATTTCAGGCATCTACGTTTACGGACATTATACCGAAACGAATTAATAGGAAATTGTGTAAACTAAGAATTAAACGAGATAATATAATAAAGTGTAGTCTTATTAATAGTATTAAACAAATGAGGTTAGATTCCATTGATAACGAAATTAATTCATCACTGCTAATAATTCGTCAAAGATCAGAACGAATTATTTTGGCCTAAATGAAGAGTAATCCTAGATTAGGATTTAAACTCCTCACAGATTACAGTAAATACAAGGAAAAGTTAAAGATTAAACTACCTGTGGATAAAACTGAGTATGGATTTCTCTGTGAATTGGAGGAAGTATTTGGCAATTTGATATGCAATCCACAGAATGAAAGAAATTTTATAGAACTATCTGACCCTTTGGGAGACCAGGAACCAGGACTTGTTATTGACAGTGATGAATTGATAAAATTGATGTTAAAAATCAAATCAAAAAAACAAAAAGATCACCTTGGTATTTCGATTGATAATCTGCTTCAATTACCCTTAACATTTAGGAATGTGCTCTGCAACTTTATAAATAGAATTTTGAAGACTGGGAAATTACCAATCGATATAATAACGATAGTAGCTAAGCCGTTGCCAAACGTAAGTAAGCCAACGTGCGCCAGTGATTATAGATTAATCTATATTATCCCTTCGTTTTTGAAGATAATAGAACGATTGATACTAGATCATTTAGAACGTATTTTACCGGCTGATTTTGACTTATGCCAACATGGCTTTACGAAAGGTAGATCGACAACTACTAATATGCTTTCCATGTGGAAACATGTAATCACATTAAACGAGAATAAGTTAGATGCATTAATTGTATTTATAGATATCTCAAAAGCTTTTGACTCTATATCTTTTGATGCTATTTTGAATACGATTAGTTTGTTGAATATTGATCCGAATATTTTTAGATTACTTAAATACTATCTATATAATCGACGAATGAGTATTCAAGTAAACGATTTGATATCAAAATCGAAACGAGTAACGAGTGGAGTTCCACAGGGATCAAGCTTGGGGCCAATTTTATTTAAAATTGTATTTGCAAATTTGGAAACTAAGATCCTTAACGGTCGAGTTTGCAAATTCGCTGATGATTTAAAAATAATCTTCCCAATTGATCCAAAGAATGTCGAATTCTCCAAAAATAATGTGACATTAGATTTGTATGATTTGAGTAAATATTTGATTACACTAGGGCTGAGAATAAACAATAAAAAGACGAAAGCTTTAAAAATAGGGAACAGAACAAACTTTCATTATGTTTATTTTCATGATGCTGTTATTAATGATGTGTTTGAGATTAAACTTATGCAAGAAATTAAGGATTTAGGCATAACTATTCAATGTACAGCTTCTGCTGAGAGACATATTGAAAGTATAGTAGGCAGTGCCAAGAAAAGATGGGCACTAATAAATCGAAATATCTTATCAAATGATATAAAACTTAAAATGTATATAATATGGATTAGACCGGTACTAGAATATGCTGTCGCTACTTGGAATCCATTAAAAAAGGGTTTGTCTAATAAGATAGAAGCTGTACAAAGAAAGGTTGTGAAACATATTAGTCCTATTTCTTGCACTATATACGCCTCTAGATTACAGTTTGTGTCATTGCAATCTCTGTGGTTTCGGAGGATGTGTTATTGTATAAAAGTTTTCCATTTGAACCAGTGGACTGGTGCCTATATGACTCCGATAAGAAAGAGTCATGAAGTTGGAGCTAGATCTGGACATTTGGCAATATCTCCTCCTTTGGTGGGGAATGTAGCGAGCAAGTTATTCTCTTTCTCGAAAATCTACAAAATTTATAACCAATTGCCGAAGGGGCTTAGAGAAATGCCTCCATCTAAGATGTCTTTTAAAACTTTATCTACTGAACTTGAAAAAGTCTGCAATCCTGCTGATATTTTTTATTTTTTTGATTATGATAATACTTTCTCATGGTTGAATAAAAGACAAGGATAATTGTTATCGGAAACAGATTTTCTTGAGATTTTTATTTCCAAGTTTTGTATTATTATAATTGAAATGTTATGCACTATATCTTCAAATTAGTTAACATTACATACAATCAATTGCTAGTCATGGTTCTCAATTTTTGCATAATGTTACACTCGAATTATACCTTAATTGTTCCTAATTTGATGATGTATATATTATTCTTTTCAGTCGAACTTTCTGATATTGATATATTGTATTGTACAACTAGTGAGATATACCTATCTACATGAGATTAGTTGCACAATTATTGTGATGTGATAATTCTTTTAAATATATATTGTACAATTTCCAATTTTATTATTTGATGGAATATGTGTGGTTTGAATCCAAATAAAGATATTCTATTCTATTCTATTCTATTCATATATATATATATATATATATATATATTAGTATTGGTTAAACCCAAAATTTATCCTTATTATCTTTTCCTTTCTCTTAACCTAAGCGTCGCTCTGGCCTTCACTCTCTTTCTATCAAGAAAACTTGCAGTCTTTCCTTTATCCATCGGGTAATATCTGATCTAGTTGTTACTAGGTGTGCAATTTATCATGCGAAATTGCTTATATAATAGTTCTCCGCCGAAAAAAATTATCTGACCATCAAACTTGTCGATATTTCATTTTTGAGGTTTAACTTTAATTACCGTGACATCGGAAGATTTAACTTATAACACATATGTTCGATACATTCTCTCGAGAACACAAGCCGCTGTTTTAACCCAGCAAGTCAAAACTACGAGTCTCCAACACAACAATACAAACTATAGCATCCAAAAAGTGACATCTACGCTGAAATCTTCTCTAGAGGATTTTGCAAGACTATTGTAATAGGGAATTATCAGACCATCGGAAAGTTCATGGGTGAACCACTGCACTTTGTCTCAAAATTATACGGATCGTACATAGCCTGTGGAGAAATCTTAAACTATATTATGTGACCAAATCCGATGCATAAATAGTCTACTTGAAAAACTGAGGGCTAGCAATTACTTCTCAGTGATTAGCCTCAGACAAGCCTACCACCACAACCCGGTAGCGCCAGAATATATAGAAAGGTGGCAGCCATCACACAACTTGGCGTTTTTAAATACCTGTACATGCCTTTTGGTCTTAAGTGTGTCACGCAGACATTTCGAAGCTTCATGGACAACATACTCCGCGAAAATGCTGCATACTGTAATCATATCTCGATGACATAATGGCTTTCAGTCCAGACATAGAATCACACAAAATCAACTGTGACAAGACGCAGATTGCAACTGAATCTGTGTATTTCCTAGGGCATCGTATTACGCCGCAAGCTATTCAACCTTTTTCGTCGAAGGCAAATTCGATCAAGAATATTAAGTCCCTAAATTCTTTAAATGAGTTACAGAAATGTTTAAGAGTACTTAATCTGAATTTCTCTCACGGCCTATCAATACAAATTTATTTGTTACGTTGGCATCAGAGAAATCAAAAAGGACTTAGCCAAAACTCCATCATTTCGTGGTCGCCTCAATACGAGGAATTATTTCGTCTTGCCATCATCTCTTTTGCCAATGTAACAATGCTAATCCTTTCCGATTTCCAACGACTATTTCTACTCACACCCAATGCTTCTGAAATTGCTATTGCGACCGCTTTAAAACAAGAGGTCAACGGATTTCGGAAGCCTATCAGTTTTTTTCGCGTACTTTGCAACGAGTAGAAACCAGATACGACAATTTTCTTCGAGAACTTCTCGTAATCTATGACGCCATGCGCCACTTCATCATCGTTATTTTTACAGATCATGTACCACTTCTTAGCATAATTCGAAACGCGACTTGAACTGTCGCAAAGTACTTTCCAGAGTAGAAAGACAGCTGTCACGTGTGAGCGAATGGCAAATTAAAATTTTTCAAGTCAAGGCGGACAAAACCTCATTGCAGACGCACTATCCAGGCCAGACGTCTCGTATAATCACCTTTGCCTTCGTCATTCACAATCAACTCCGTAACTTTCAGTTAACCGTCACTAACTGTATCCCTCTAGCGAACACAAAAGAGCGGTGACGTTCATATTCAAAGATCAGTACTTCGTCGTCTCACCAAGTTTGTATGCCGACTCTAAGAAGGTTTACCCTTTGTTTACTTTACGGGTACGCAGCCAAACTGATGGTATTATCTCTACACGGATAGCACATTATGATGTTACCTATGAGCTCATTACTGATAGATGCACTTACATCTCATCTGATCGTTTCTAAACTATCTTGCGGGTCATGTGGTGCACTTTACGCCAAACGGCTGCCTACCACCCGCAATCTAACAGTATGTTAGAGAGAATGCATAGGGAGCTCAAAGCAGCTTTATAATTCTCGTCCATTAATGGCAACTAGGTCGATGCATTACTTTTAGTCCTACTTTCTATGCGCTCCTGTATACGTGAACCTAATAAAACGCCAGCGTCACAACTCTTATATGGCATGAACCTACGCCTGCCTAGTCAGCTCCCACGTTTAGTACCCACAGAAAATGACCCACAAGTCGAAGTCTCTGGCCTTCGAATTCATTTCGTTAACATTTCTGGGCAGCATCCAAAGCATACTCTTCGGCCTGTCTTAATTTCCTCGTAACTCCACTGCTACAAGAGAGTACTTGTTCATAATGACGCCACTGTTGCACCCCTAAAACTAAAATATCGCGTTCCTTACCTGGTATTATTTAGACGGCCAAAATACGCCATTATCATGCAAGTTGCGACAACTCAGTAAGCATAGGCCGTTTATTAAATCGCCTGATCTTGACGACATACAACCTTCTACATGCCTACTATCTCAAACGAACAGTAGATTGATATGCACAACGTATAACTGGAAAAGTTTTTACATTAATTTTTCGTTATTTCACGTATCAAATGTTTACTTTTTGCGCACTACTTTCGCCGTATTTCACGCAACGTGATTTCTATGAATCCACATGATTCATTACCTATCTCACACTCAATTGTTTGATGTGGTATAACCAGCTGTTCTTAGCTAACAATTGTGTAACATTTCTTGAACAGTTCCTCGGTATAATGCAATCTCTGCGTCAATGTTCGAGTACAATTGTTTGTCCTTACTATTTGAATTTCATGTATACTTTTTTACATCGAAAATTTGCAACGTTTGGCTTACAGCTGAGCTCACACTGTCTATTTTGGCATGACCAGCTACTTAGAGCTAACGCTTTTTGTAGCAAAACTAAGTTGTAATCGGCTTCATATAATGGTACAGTTCATTATCATGGATATTTAAACCTCATTAGTACACATGCACTTCGAATACCATGATCACAACGTCGAGCAAACTTTAGCTTCTTTGGTCGAATTCGAACTCTCAATGACGGCGATCCAGCCTTCCTAGGTTTCAACTTAACCTGGCAACTTCAGTGGAAATCCACTTTGCAATTTTCACGCTGCGGCTCTCAAAACTTGTCACACTACTCTATTTCGCTTCACGTTGTACGACTGGCCACTACAACAAACAATTTTGTAGCAGTTCCTAGGGTTTATTTGGCATCATTTCATTGTTGAAGAAATCAACAAGTGTGCACCAACCCAGCATTACTATACATTTTTGATTAACTTTGGGCTGAATAATAACCACTTTTTAACTTGGTCAAAACAATACCCTATATTACTAATCAAGCTTCGCCGAGAGGAATTTTTTTCTTTTAGCCTTTTCTTTTTCTCAGAAAGGAAAGAGATTTAACCAATTAATTCAAGCAAAATTGACTTTGACCAATGGCTATCGACCACACATAAATGCAAATACGATGAAATAACCACACTACACTCTTGACAGCTTTGTCCTTCTCTATAAGTGTGATTGCTCTCGCTCTTTTTACTTGACTTTCTACCTACGCCGACTTCTGGAATTGCGTTTACCACACTGTGGCATCTCGTCGCCTAGACTGCAGTCGCGCCATTTTCTAGTTGTTGCACAACTAGTCATATGAAATCGATCGTCTATTAATGGGATTTTAACGTGTTCCAGCAACTCACATATCCGGTTTTGACTTCTCTACTTATTCTGGCGCATCCATACAATGTAACACCAGCCAACAAATCGGCTCAGAATTGTCTAGAAGTACTTCGAGATACTGCAACATAATTAACATTCACGGCATTTGACGGTGACATCTTTTATTGCAGACTCTGTTAAGGGCCATTCACAGTAACTGTCCTCAGAAAAATCCTGTCTGCATTTCTTGTAAATTCGCACAGCATTTACTTCTGTGTAAAGGAGTAACGTTTTTTGACGCTCCGGCTAGGAGGCAATACAACGTATCTATGAAGGCAGAAATCCTGGTGGCTTTTAATAAAGCCAGCAAGATATTTACTGACAAGTGGCATAATTCTTATCAGAAGGTGTGTATCCAAAATTCCTTCTAGACACTTGATTTTTATGTTTTGTTAGTAAGCTAGTGGTACTTTGTGTAAATGTACATTAAACAGTTAAAGTTGATGACGCCGGATCTGTTAATTGCTGTTCGAATGCCCTGACTAGATTTGGTGCTCTGCGGAAATACCGAGATGGCTGGCGCACATAAAATTTTCGTTTAATAAATGATCAATTTCTCGTGATTGGAGGTATAGAAATAAGAAGGTTGGTGTTTTTTTAGTAATCTAGTGGTTCTTTGTGCAGATGTATGCTAAACAGTCAGAGTTGACGACGCCGGATATGTTAATCGCTGTTTGATTTCCCTGTCCAGATTTGAGGTTCTGAGGAAATACCCAGGTGGCTGGCCCACGTAAAACTTCCGAGTAATAAATGATTAATTGTGCGTGATTGAAGGTGTAAAAATAATAAGTTTGGCGTGACTAACGACTAACGGAGTTTGTGACAAAGCGTGTTAAGCGCAAGTAAGCAGGCTTAGATGGTCAGTGTAGGAGAGTAGGCGACTGAACTTAAAAGAAGCAAGCAGAGCAAAGTAATTGCTTTACCCTTATACGGATCCAAGGACGCACGTAATTGGTCTACGGAACCACACGTTCTCATCGGCTCAGCGTATTTAATTTAACACTTATTAAAAAATTCTTTGAATTAATTTGAGTCGCTATGTGTTTAAATTATATCGCAGACATTTTTTAAATAAATTTAAATTAAATACACAAGAAGAATTTAGAATCTTATTCCAGCATCATTTTCAGACAAGCAACTGATGGAGGACTTCAAAATGAAGGAGCATGTGAGAACCAATGAATTAAGTCCAAAAATCGATGCATCAGGTAATGTAAATATTTTAAGATTTTACCGACCTATGGTTGCTATCAGTTGTCCCGTACACAAAAACGGCGGTGAACATAAAAACAAGAAAGATAGCACCAAGCAATTTGAATGAAGATTTTGTAACGGCTCAGATCAATTCGCCGACATAGTGCCTAAATGAAATCCAAATTTCATTTACGCATTACCTAAAACAGAAATACACCAGGACCAATGAGGGCGCTAAATCTGTAAATAAATTACATGCAACTTTGGATCTTTAAAGCTCATTTAACTCTCTTTATAAATTTTTTTTTCAAAATTTGAAGCAATCGCTGGTTTCTTAACCAAATGTCTGTCTTTAAAAAGTATTGTAATTTATTATGTAATTTTCTTTGATTAAATTTTCGAAAATTTTGTCTTGTCATTGTTGACTTTGTAACGGCACATAAACATTTCGCCGACATATTGCGTCAATTAAATTCAAATTAAAATTACAAGGAACCAATTAAGTAAAAGCGAAATTTACCGTTAACCAATGGCGAGCGAGTTTTCAATTTAAGGCTATTTAAGCACGGTGAATTTACCACGCTAGTCAGAAATCGTGTTTGCCTTCTGTCTGCTTTCACTCGGGTATTTTACCTATGCTGATTTTTGGACACGCTTCACACACATTGGCAATTTCAGTCACGCCAATCTTTTTGCTGCTCAACTAGTGAGACGGAGCAACATCTACTTTTGAACCCTCATGTGTGCCAGTTAGTGCAGATCTTCAATGAGATTATTCAGCTGCTCACTCGACACGGGTGTCAACGACACAACAGGAGGAACAAAAACCATTCAACTAGAGCTGGTCTCAATTGTCTAGGAGTATTTCCACACACTTCTACACTACCTGACTTTCTTTGAATTTGCCGGAGAAAGCAATACCGTCCCTAATAATGGCCCTAACAGTACTACCTCTTAGCCATCCTTGGCTCCTAACGGACTTTGTGACATCGTACGGCATTTACTTGAAGCTGGGGCGTTTACGAAATTGGCGACCGCGCCAAGAAACTGAGAATAGTACTGATTTTTTACTTATTAGCAAATCACAAAACCTTTGGTATACTTACAATTGACTGTGTTTCTTTTTCATATTTTTTGGAGTACAGTAAATTTACATTTACATATACCACGTTTTACTTTGGTTGTTAATCTTTACAAAGTCGAGATCTTGTTGCCAATTTTTTGTTGGTAATATTTTTTTGAAGGTAGGTGTTCTATTCACAAATTTTCTCCAACGTACAAAATTGTACCTCATGGTGATATCGGGTGCCAAACTGTAATGTGTTCCCAGAATATGTTTTTGATTTTGTGAAAGAACATTATTGACTGTACAAAGTTTAGAACTCTGACTTGTGATTTTGTGAAAGCACTAATTTCATCTGTGTTCTTTGCTCATTTAAAATTGATTTAACTGCGGAAGCTGATTGTGGGTATGCATTTCGTTTAAAGTCTTTTTATACATTTCATCTTGCTTATAAATTTATGCGTTCAAGATCCCGTAAGATTGTTAGAATGTCAGGTCCAATTTTATATATTGATGTTCCTGTTTGGGATGGAGATAGCGAACTATTCTTTATGCGCGTAGACTCCGCTTTCTCCCCGTTTCCAGATTATGACAGTCATCAAAAAACCGTCAAAGGTTTTCACTAAGCTACCTTCGGAACTGCAGCGACGGATTTATTAAAAGCTTGAGGCCATTAGAAAACTACCCAAGTCCACTTTGGGCCACCAAAATGAAGTAGAATCTTTGCTGGGTCCCACTGAAACTATAAATAAATATGAGCAGTTAGACAAGCCAAAACTTGGGGAATTGCGGAAACGTTGGTATAAAAACAATATTTCTTATCATGAGACTCAAGATGCCTTTATAAACAATCTTTCACAAGTGAGTTGCGGCTGGCGGTAGTTTTGTTATGTTGTTCGACGACTGGTTAAATACAATGGGATTGGTGTTTACTTCAAGCTCGCAAACTTGATTTAAATAATCCTTTAACTTTTTCGCGAGCATATTTTACGCCAAAACCCCATTATAACAGTAGGCGGCGATCTAGATCCCCACAATCTTTTAACAGATATGCCCCAAAGAACTGGTGCTATAATCACCAGAAGTTTTTTTTCATGTCAAGTCTGTTTCTGACGTTCGGAATAATTTCCGAATGAATGCCAATTTCCACAGTTGACGGGAAAGACCACAGAAAACAGGTGCAGTGGAGCATCAGGAGCGGGAAACGAATGGCGCAGAAAGTAGAAGACCGTACTTTCTGCACATCAACGGCATCAACGGCGCCACAAGGAAGCAATCACTTACAATCTGATATTCCTATTGACTCTTTTCATCCACGACGGATATATCACATAGACAGCCAAACTGACAATATCAGTCGCAATCACCAGCCAAATTGTTTGCATGACCCAGCCAGACAGCCCAACGAACATCTGCGCCTTCTTGATTTCAGAACTGGTGACGAATTCATCGTAGACACAGTTGCAGCAGTCTCATTTTACAAGGGTGCTTCAATAACCGAGATGTTGCTAGGCGTTCTACTTGCAACAGCTACAGGGTAGCCCATACTTATTTATGGCAGCGGTGTCACATATTCAACAGAGATTTACGGAGTGAATTTAATCTTAACTTCATTGTTGCCAAGGTCTCACACAAAATAATAGGCCTTGATTTCTCTTTGAAATTTCGGCTCATTGTTGATCATGTCAATCAAACAATCATCGACCCCTCCACCGGACTTGAACAATGTTTTTCTACACTTGCCTCCGAGAGTTAGGATTTACAGGTAATTCATCCAACCCCAGTGCATCATTTAGAAGAGATATTAGCAGCACTTCGAGAACACAAGTCAATTTTCGATCTCAGCGAGTCGGAGCTACGAGTCTCTAACTCGATGCACCATATCGTCACAGGACAACCTATTGCACTCAAGAAGCGACCACTTGCTTCTGCTAAATTAAAAGCTGCCCAAGAGGACTATTCAAGTCTGTTGTAAGAGGAAAGTATCAGACCATAGAGATGTTCATGGGCGTCACCACTGCACTTAGTCTCCAAATCAATCGGATCGTACAGAGCCCGCGGAGATTACCGCAAGTTAAATTCAGTGACACAATCTGATGCATATCCTATTCCTAATATTAACACCTTACTTGAAAAACTCAACGGCATCAATTTCTTCTGAGTGATTGAACTCAGACAAGCCTATCATCACATTCCGGTAGCAACAGAAGATATTGAAAAGACTGCGGTCATCACTCCATTTGGCCTTTTCGAATATCTTTACATGCCTTTTGGACTTAAGTGTTCTATACAGACTTTTCAAAGGTTCATGGATAACATACTTTGCGACGACTCTGCTTATTGTATATCATATCTCGATGACATAATGGTATTCAGTCCAGACTCAAAATCTCATGCCAAGCATCTACTAAATATCCTCTCACACTTATCCAACCACGCACTCAAGATTTACTGCGACAAGACACAGATTGCAACTACATCCGTGGACTTCTTAGAGCATCGTATCAAGCCACAAGGTATTCAAACTTTGCCGTCAAAGGCGAATTCAATCAAGTATATCTAAATTTGATTTCCATATATATTCAATGCGGTTTGATCCTCGATAGTCAGTTTGCCGTCGTACTCTGATGATGATCATGGAAGGTCGAAACGCGTCAGTGCGTTGCGGCTGGCGGTAGTTTTGTTATGTTGTTCGACGACTGGTTAAATACAATGGGATTGGTGTTTACTTCAAGCTCGCAAACTTGATTTAAAGAATTGTTACCACCACCCGCGCAAACAATTCTTGTTAAATTGTATTGCCTATATATGTATATGTGGCGAAAGCTGCAAACAGTTAATGTTCGTGACTGCATAGAAATTGTGCAGCCGACATTTCCAGTCAAGTTCAATGTATGCGAGACTGCTAGAGGTGAGAGCCGCATATCTAAATTTGATTTCCATATATATTCAATGCGGTTTGATCCTCGATAGTCAGTTTGCCGTCGTACTCTAATGATGATCAAGGAAGGTCGAAACGCGTCAGTGCGTTGCGGCTGGCGGTAGTTTTGTTATGTTGTTCGACGACTGGTTAAATACAATGGGATTGGTGTTTACTTCAAGCTCGCAAACTTGATTAAAAGAATTGTTACCACCACCCGCGCAATCAATTATTGTTAAATTGTATTGCCTATATATGTATATGTGGCGAAAGCTGCAAACAGTTAATGTTCGTGACTGCATAGAAATTGTGCAGCCGACATTTCCAGTCAAGTTCAATGTATGCGAGACTGCTAGAGGTGAGAGCCGCATATCTAAATTTGATTTCCTTATATATTCAATGCGGTTTGATCCTCGATAGTCAGTTTGCCGTCGTACTCTGATGATGATCATGGAAGGTCGAAACGCGTCAGTGCGTTGCAGCTGGCGGTAGTTTTGTTATGTTGTTCGATGACTGGTTAAATACAATGGGATTGGTGTTTACTTCAAGCACGCAAACTTGATTTAAAGAATTGTTACCACCACCCGCGCAATCAATTATTGATTAAATTGTATTGCCCATATATGTATATGTGGCGAAAGCTGCAAACAGTTAATGTTCGTGACTGCATAGAAATTGTGCAGCCGACATTTCCAGTCAAGTTCAATGTATGCGAGACTGCTAGAGGTGAGAGCCGCATATCTAAATTTGATTTCCATATATATTCAATGCGGTTTGATCCTCGATAGTCAGTTTGCCGTCGTACTCTGATGATGATCATGGAAGGTCGAAACGCGTCAGTGCGTTGCAGCTGGCGGTAGTTTTGTTATGTTGTTCGACGACTGGTTAAATACAATGGGATTGGTTTTTACTTCAAGCTCGCAAACTTGATTTAAAGAATTGTTACCACCACCCGCGCAAACAATTATTGTTTAAATTGTATTGCCTATATATGTATATGTGGCGAAAGCTGCAAACGGTTAATGTTCGTGACTGCATAGAAATTGTGCAGCCGACATTTCCAGTCAAGTTCAATGTATGCGAGACTGCTAGAGGTGAGAGCCGCATATCTAAATTTTATTTCCATTTATATTCAGTGCGGTTTGATCCTCGATGGTCAATTTGCCATCGTACTCTGATGATGATCAAGGAAGGTCCAAACGCGTCAGTGCGTTGCGGCTGGCCGTAGTTTTGTTATGTTGTTCGACGACTGGTTAAATACAATGGGATTGGTGTTTACTTCAAGCTCGCAAACTTGATTTAAAGAATTGTTACCACCACCCGCGCAAACAATTATTGCTAAGAATATCAAGCTACCGAAGACTGTTAGCGAGTTGGAGAAATTTCTGGGAGTACTAAACTACTATCGCAAGTTCCTTCCGGGCCTGTCAAGACAACTTTATCCTTTCTACAGTCACCTGCGGAATCGGAAAGAACTTAGCAACAATTCCATCATTGCTTGGTCATCCGAAGACGAGGAATTACTTCGACCTGCAATCAACTCGTTAGCAAATACCACAATGCTAACGTATCCAGATTTTTAACGACCATTTCTATTCACGACAGATGCTTCTGAATTCGCTATTGGAGCCACTTTAGAACAAGAGATCGACGGATTTCGGAGGCCTATCAGTTTCTACTCGCGTACTCTGCAACCAGTAGAAACAAAATACGACAATTTCGGTCGAGAATTCCTCGCCATCCACGACGCAGTGCGCCATACTATCGGCATCATTGGCAGTAGCAAATTTTTTTGTTTTCACAGATTATGCACCATTAGTTAGCGCACTTCGAAACGCAACTGCAACCATCTCCAAGTACCCTGCAAGAGTGGAAAGACATCTTTAACGTCTAAGCGAATAGCAGTTTGACATCTTTCACGTCAAGGGCAAACAAAACTTCATTGCAGATGCCCTTTCCAGACCAGACGTCTCGCTACAACCACCTTCGCCGTCGCCATTCACTGCCAATTCCGTGACACTCAGTGAACCTGCACCAACGCCATCCCTCCTGCGAATGGAACAACGCGGTGATATTCACATTCAGAGATCAATAGCCCGTCACCCAATCAAGTTCATTTGCCGTCTCTGGGAAGGCTTACCAATTGTTCACTTCACGGGTACGCAGCCCAACAAGCCAGTTCTGCCGACCAGCCTTAAGAGAAAAGTTTTCGACTCAATTCACTCAATTTCTCACCCAGGAAGCCAAGCGACTCTCCGACTTCGCACAGATAGATTTTGGGGTCACATATTTAGGCAGGACGCTAAACAATGGATCTCCGAGTGTTTCATTTGCCAGAAAAACAAGACGACACAGCACATTCGTTCTAAGTTGCAACATTTCTGAACTACTTCTCGCCTAGCCATCAACCAAATCGACATAGTTCATCTATCAAAGGTTCAAAGTTTCAGCTACCTTCTAACTATAATTGATAGATTTACACGGTGGCCTGCAGCATTACCTCTTGGCACCATTTCTGCAGACGAAGTAACTAATGGTTTTATCTATGCATGGACATCCAATTATTCTTTTCCCAATGAGGTCATCACTAACAGAGGCATTTGCTTCTCATCGGATCGTTTCAAAACCACTTTGCGGTACATGGGATGCCCCTTACGCCAAACTACTGCCTACCATCCCCAAGCTAACAGTATGGTAGAGAGAATGCATAGAGAACTCAAAGCTACTTTAGCATCCTCGTCCATTAATGGCAACTGGATCGATGCACTACCTTTAGTTCTGCTTACCATGCGTTCTCGTACTCGTGAATCCATTAAAACGTCTGTGTCACAACTCTTGTATGGCATGGATCTACGCCTGTCTAGTCAGCTCCCACGTCTACTACCCGCACAGGATGACCCACAAGACGAAGCTACCCGCCTTCGACTTCATTTTGGTAACATGTCTGGACAACAGCTGAGACATACGCCTCGCCCAGTCTTCGTTCACCCACAGCTCCACAGCTGCAAGAGAATACTCGTTCGCAACGACACTGCTGTTGCACCACTACAAACAAAGTATCGCGGTCCTTACCAGATTTTGCTCAGACAACCAAAATACTTCATTATTATGCAAGATGCAACACCGACATCAGTAAGCATAGACAGGTTGAAACCATTTATAGAACCGCCTGGTCCTGAGAGCGTTCAAACTTCTACACACGTCTCAGTCTCCACCTGCCAAAACCTCAATAGCTTGCTTTGCATAACGCGTAATTGATATTTTTAACATTAATTTTTTGTTATTCTACGTATAAAACATTTTTAACCTTACGTTATTTTTCGCATTTATCTCATGTGGCATAGCTAACAATTGTGTAGCATTTTTAAACATTTCTTTGGTATTATGCCATCTCTGAGGCAATGTTCACGTACATATATTTTTTTAATGCAATTAATTTTGATTTTCATGTATATATTTTTACATTTTAATGTATGGCTCACACCTGAGCTCACACTGCCTATTTTGGTATGACCAGCTACTTTGAGCTAGCGCTTTCGTGTAGCAACATTATGTAGTTATTAGCTTCATATCATGGTTCATACCACTTTCAATGCATACCTCAACTTAATAAGTTGAACAGAGACCACTACAAATATCATGACCACAACGTCGAGCACACACTCTAGCTCATTTGGTCGTATGCAAACACATTGACGACGATCCAGCCTGCCTAGGTTTTAACTTAAACCTGGCAACTTCAGTGGCGATTTACCTCGAAATTCTCACGCTGCGGCTCCCAAATCTTACACTGCTCTATTTTGCCTCACGCGGTATGACTGGCCACTAGAGCTAACAATTTGTGTAGCAATTCCTTGTTGTTACTTGGCATCATATCATTGTTGAAGCAACCAACAAGCATACTTAAGCCAAGCATTTATGGTACATTATTTTTTTGCTTAACTTGCTCCGAACTCTGTCATGCATTTCTTATCTAGCCTTGCCGAGAGGAATTTTTTCCTTTTTTTCAGAGAGGAATGTGGTGTAATGACACAAGAAATTGCCGACATATTTCGTAAATTAAATTTAATACGATTTACGCTGCACCCATGAGAAAAAAGCGAAAATTGCCGTTAACTAATAATGTGCAAGTAGTCATATATGGCTATTAGATTGTCATTTAAGCACGGTGAATTTACCATGAAATTCAGTTGTCGCGATTGCATTATGCTGTGCGTGTCTCCGACGTACTGTCTCCCAGCTTTTACATACGCTGATGTTTGGCCTTGCTTTATCAACATTGGCAACAACAATAACACCAATCTTGTTGCTGTACAACTAGAAAGACGAGCCAATTAATGCAGAACTTCAACGGAGTTACTCAGCGAGATTCCAACAAAACAACAGAAAGAACCACAACCCAAGTCAATCCGAGCTGGTCTCAAGAGTCTAGGAGTACTTCTGGACAACATCACACTTACGGATCTTCTCGGCATTTGCCAGAGAACGCAAGACCGGCCATTTTAAGGGTCCCTAACAGTACTAACTCTTTATTTTATGGCACTCTCACCGAGTTTGTAACGTCGTACAGCATTTACTTGAAGCTGGGGCGTTAACATATTACTTTTTTAGGATAAAGAGTGGTTGAATGAAGAACGTAAAGAAATAATCTTAAGAGAAGGTATTAAAGCATTTAGTACATTTAAATTTAGTGATCATTCCAAATATTTTCGTTACCCGAATCTGGCATCATAGAGACACTCCAATCGTAGTGACCAATGGATCTCTACATCTGATTGGATTATAGTGTAAACGCCCCGGCTTCAAGTAAATGCCGTACGACGTTACAAACTCGGTTAAAGTGCTCTGAATAGAGATTTGTCACTAATGGGGGGCCCTTAAGAGGGCCTGAT
Source organism: Eudiplozoon nipponicum (assembly GCA_029291075.1). NCBI lineage: Eukaryota > Metazoa > Platyhelminthes > Monogenea > Mazocraeidea > Diplozoidae > Eudiplozoon > Eudiplozoon nipponicum. The sequence goes on along the minus strand of JAQBSW010002134.1, from coordinate 85,587 downwards.
CGTGCGTTCTCCTGAATTATTCAGAGTGTGAAGATGTCCTGGAGCCTTGGGTAGACTCTGGTTGTTGTTGCTCCCACTGTAGAGTTTTAATCACGATGTGGATAACGTCGTTCAGGTTCTGCAATTAATTGACTCGTCTCGCTGGTTGTACCGCAACAAGATGAGTCACGAATGTAGCCAATTGTTGGTGAAACTATCAAATCACCAGCGTAGGTATTGACAGCCGACAGAACGCACACGCGTAACGCAAAGCAGAATGCAAATGCGACAACTCACTTGCATGGTAAATTGCCGTGCTTAAATAGCATGCCATGTCTACTTGCACACTATTGGTTAAACGGCAAGTTTCGCTTTTTTCTCATTGGTGCAACGTAAATAAAATTGAATTTAATTTACGCAATATTTCGGCCATTAATTTGTGTCGTTACAACACTTTCCTCTCTGAAAAAAAGGGAAAAAAATTCCTCTCTGCGAGGCTAGATAAGAAATGCATGACAGAGTTCGAACCAAGTTAAGCAAAAATATGATGAACCATAAGTGCTGGGCTTAAATATGCTTGTTGGTTGCTTCAACAATGATATGATGCCAGGTAACCACTAGGAATTGCTACACAAATTGTTAGCTCTAGTGGTCGGTCATACCACGTGAGGCAAAATAGAGCAGTGTAAGTTTTGGGAGCCGCAGCGTGAAGATTTCGAGGTAAATCGCCTCTGAATTTGCCAGGTTTAAGTTAAAACCTAAGCAGGTTGGATCGTCGTCAATGTGTTTGTATACGAACAAAGGAGCTAGAGTGCTCGACGTTGTGGTCATGACATTTGTAGAGTGGTCTTTGTGCAATTGATGAATTTGAGATATGCATTGAAAGTGGCCTGTACCATGATATGAAGCTGATCACTACTTAGTGTTGCTACACGAAAGCGTTAGCTCTAAGTAGCTGGTCATACCAAAATAGGCAGTGTGATGTCATGTGTGAGAAATACATTATAATGTAAAAATATATACATTAAAATCAAAAGTAACTGCATAAAAATATGTACACGAACATTGCCTCAGAGATGGCATAATACCAAAGAACTGTTCAAAAATGCTACACAATTGTTAGCTAAGAACAGCTGGTTATGCCACGTGAGACAAATACGAAAAATAACGTAAGGTTAAAAAAATTTTGATAGTTAATGTTAATGTTTAAAAAAATCAATTACGCGTTATACAAAGCAGGATATTGAGATTGTGGGCAGACGGAGCCTGAGACGTGTGTAGAAGGTTGAACTCTCTCAGGATCAGGTGGTTCGATAAACGGTTTCAATCTGTCTATGCTTACTGATGTCGGTGTAGCGCCTTGCATTATAATGAAGTACTTTAGTTGTCTGAGCAAAATCGGGTAAGTAACGCGATACTTTGGTTGTAGTGGTGCAACAGCATTATTGTTGCGAACGAGTACTCTCTTGCAGCTTTGGAGCTGTGGGTGAACGAAGACTGGACGAGGCGTATGTCTCGGTTGCTGTTCAGACATGTTACCGAAATGAAGTCGAAGGCGGGTAGCTTCGTCTTGTGGGTCATCTTGTGCCGGTAGTAGACGTGGGAGCTGACTAGGCAGGCGTAGATCCATGCCATACAAGACTTGTGACGCAGATGTTTTAATGGATTCACGAGTACGGGAACGCATGGCAAGCAGAACTAAAGGTAGTGCATCGACCCAGTTGCCATTAATGGACGACGATGCTAAAGCAGCTTTGAGTTCCCTATGCATTCTCTCTACCATACCATTAGCTTGGGGATGGTAGGCAGTCGTCTGGCGTAAGATGCATCCCATGTACCGCAAGGTGGTTTTGAAACGATCAGATGAGAAGCAAGTGCCTCTGTCCGTGATGACCTCATTGGGAACACCATAATTGGATATCCATGCAGAGATAAAACCGTTAGTTACTTCGTCTGCAGAAATGGTGCTAAGAGGTAATGCCGCAGGCCACCGTGTAAATCTATCGATCATAGTTAGAAGGTAGCTGAAACCTTGAACCTTTGTCAGATGAACTATGTCGATGTGGACGATGGCTAGGCGAGAAGTAGTTCGAAAATGTTGCAACTTAGAACGAGTGTGTCGTGTGATCTTATTTTTCTGACAAATAGCACACTCGGAGACCCATCGTTTAACATTCTGCCTAAGTCTGTGACCCCAGAAACGATCTGTAAGAAGTCGGACAGTCGCTTGGCTTCCTGGGTGAGAAATTGAGTGAATTGAATCGAAAACTTTTCTCTGAAGGCTGGTCGGCAGAACTGGCTTGTTGGGCTGCGTACCCGTGAAGTAAACAATTGGTAAGCCTTCCCACAGACGGCATATGAACTTGGTTGGGTGACGGGCTATTGATCTTTGAATGTGAATGTCACCGCGTTGTTCAGTTCGCAGGAGAGTTGGCGTTAGTGCAGGTTCACTGAGTGCCACGGAGTTGACAGTGAATGGTGACGGCGAAGGTGGTTGTAGAGAGACGTCTGGCCTGGACAGGGCATCTGCAATGAAGTTCTGTTTGCCCTTGACGTGAAAGACGTCAAATTGCCATTCGCTTAGACGAGAAAGCTGTCTTTCCACTCTGGCAGGGTACTTGGCGATAGATGAAGTTGCGTTTCGAAGTGCGCTAACTAGTGGTGCATGATCTGTGAAAACAACAAATCTGCTACTGCCAATGATGCTGATAAAATGGCGCACTGCGTCGTGGATGGCGAGAAGTTCTCGGCCGAAAGTGTCGTACCTCGTTTCTACTGGTTGGAGAGTACGCGAGTAGAAACTGATAGGCTTCCGAACTCTGCTGAATGATACACTGGGGTTGGCTGAATGACCTGTAACTCCAAACGCTCGGAGGCAAGTGTCCAAAAACTTTGCTCAAGTCCGGTGGAGGGTCGATGATCTTTTGATTGGCAAGATCAACAATGAGCCGAAATTTCAGAAGGAAATCAAGGCCTATTATATTATGTGAGACCTTGGCAATGATGAAGTTGTGGGAAAATACACGTCGTAGACCTATGTTGAGTGTGCGGTACCGGCAGCCATATGTTGGTATGGGCTCGCCTGTAGCTGTTGCGAGAAGAACGCCTAGTGACATCTCGGCCATTGAATCACCCTTGAGAACTGAGACTGCCGCACCTGTGTCTACGATGAACTCTTCGCCAGTTTTGAAATCAAGAAGGTGCAGAAGTTCGTTGGGCTGTTTGGCCGGGTCATGCAAACAAGTAGGCTGGTGATTGCGACCGGCGTTGTCCGTTTGGTTCTCTATGTGAAAAATTCGGCGTGGACGAAAAGAGTCGACAGGGATGTCGGATTGTAGTTGGCTTCTTCCCTGTGGCGCCGTTGATGCCATTGATGTGCAGAAAGTACGGTCTTCTACTTCCTGCGCCAGACGTTTCCCGATACTGATGCACCCTTGTGCCTGCGGTCTGTTGTCCTTTCCGTCAGCTGTGGAAATTGACACTCATTCGGAAATTCTTCGGAACGACAAAGACAAACTTGGCAAGCATAAAAAACTTCTGGTGGTTATAACACCAGTTCTTTGGGGCATATTTATTAAAGGATTGCGGAGATCTCGATCGCCGCCTACCATTATAATTTGACTTGGAAACGAATTTTGGTCGAGCATTCACTTGATTTAGCTCGGATTTGGTAATGGCCAATCCTTCTAGAACTTTAGCCATGTTCGCCACTGTCCTCTCTAAAGAGGAGAGTCTATCATCTTGCGGGGGTGAAGAAAAGGATGATGGATTCACTTTGGGTTCCAAAACCCTATATTCTAACTCACATCTCTCAGATAAGTCATCTATAGAGAGAGTGTTGGGGAGCTGTCGGGCAAAGAGTTTTAATATTTGCGGAAGATTGTTAATAAAAACAACCTTGGCCTCATGGTCAGAAATGTTGGTTTTATACCAACTTTTCCGTAATTCCCTCAGTATTTCGATGGGGCCAAGATTTAACATGTCTAACTGTGCATATTTGTTTATTATCTGCTCAGTCTCTGTGGGCCTAAGCAAGGATTCTACTTCATTTTGTAGGCCCAAAATGGGATTAGATAGCTTCCTAATGGCCTCAAGCTTAGGATAAATCCGTCGCTGCAATTCAGAAGGTAGTTTAGCAAAAACCTTCGACAGTTTTTGATGACTGTCATAATCAGGAAACGGGGAGAAAGTGGAGTCTACGCGCATAAAGAATAGTTCACTATCCCCATCCCAAACAGGAACATCAATATCTAAAATTGGACCTGACATTCTAACAATCTTACGGGATCTTAAAAGCATAAATTTATGAAAATAAACTTTAACGAAACTCTTACCCACAATAGGCTTCCAGAGTTGAATGAGCGCAGAACAAAATCACATCGCAGTAACTGCTTCCAAAAATTGAAATTATCCTTCATTGAGCCTGTCGAGTACGTACGGTGCCGTTTTTGTACGTAGGAAAGATTAACAGAGGCTCCGTTGGCGTTTGATGCCAATGTATTATAAATACTATATCCCCAAAAAAAATTCAACACAAATCCACGAATCTATACCCAACAAAATTCCCAGAAGACCACGGTTAGGGTAAAGAAAGCGCAAATGTTAATCTATTTTTATCCCAAATAAATGAAAAAAGAAGTCAAATTTATTTATACAAAAAAACAGGACAGTAATCAATATCCTGGCGCGGTCGCCAATTTTGTAAACGCCCCGGCTTCCAGTAAATGCCGTACGACGTTACAAACACGGTTAAGGTGCTCTGAATAGAGATTTGTTACTGATAGGGGGCCCTTAAGAGGGCCTGATCGTGCGTTCTCCTGAATTATTCAGAGTGTGAAGATGTCCTGGAGCCTTGGGTGGACTCTGGTTGTTGTTGCTCCCACTGTAGAGTTGTAATCACGATGTGGATAACGTCGTTCAGGTTCTGCAATTAATTGACTCGTCTCGCTGGTTGTACCGCAACAAGATGAGTCACGAATGTAGCCAATTGTTGGTGAAACTATCAAATCACCAGCGTAGGTATTGACAGCCGACAGAACGCACACGCGTAACGCAAAGCAGAATGCAAATGCGACAACTGACTTGCATGGTAAATTGCCGTGCTTAAATAGCATGCCATGTCTACTTGCACACTATTGGTTAAACGGCAAGTTTCGCTTTTTTCTCATTGGTGCAACGTAAATAAAATTGAATTTAATTTACGCAATATGTCGGCCATTAATTTGAGTCGTTACAATATTAAAGCGGGATTCCATGCATTCCTTTTTGCCTAGTGCCAGTCAACAAAATTGCATTTTGCATTTTGAATAACATTACTGAATGTTATAGATTTACTTTTACCTATTTCGTCATGTTACACAAAATAGATTTTGTTTATATTGATGCCAAGTTATGTAGAAAAATAGTGTGCGAAAGACGGTTGCTACAGTATTATTATTATTATTCTGCAACCTTTAATTATTTTGTGTATTTTCAATATTTTTCTCAAAAATATGTTAAAAATAATAGTATTTTTATTTTTTAGCATTATTCGAATTAATTTTATGTTTATTGTTGTTTCATTAATTGATTTCATATTAAATTAAACAAATTATTTTCCATAGGTTGAAATTTTTTAAAATATGGGATGTATTGAAAGCAAAGAGAGGAAGAATGCCGCTCAGCGTTCAAAAAATATTGACAAAGCGCTAGAAAACGATCGCTTAAAGTCTTTGCGCGAAGTACGTGTGCTTCTGATGGGTATGTGAATAGGGTTGTTATATCAAAACCCTTACGCTACAAAACATGTGTTAAATATATGTACGTTAAAAGTATTAACTACGAAGCTCATGATTGGCGTATGAAATGATTGATGGAAGAGATGAAGGCTGGTAATATATGCAAAAATTAAATATTTATTCACCTTAAACCTCAGGACTATATTAGGATTTTCTACATTATATATATTACGATTAATGCTCGAAGAAATAAGCTATACGCGCCTTTGTGATATTTGTTCGTCCATATTATTTATTTTAACATAGAGCAATGAACAATTACTATCAATTTTCGTTAACAATCTTACTTACATGATTGGAAATAGTCTAAAATATCCTGACCCCGCACTATTTTTTGATCACTATCGATTTGGCCCGGAAGAAAATCATCGGAACCTGTGGCTTTGCGACGGATTGCATCCCGTATTTCTAGTTCTGATGTTTTTTTCGAGATTAATTTTCCACACTGTTAATGAAGACATGCTTTGGGGATTCGAAACTGACCAAGGTGCCCAAGAAAATTAATTATTGAAACGCTCATCTAACCTATCTAGACGACTTATTTTATCGGTTTTAGATGGTTGCTGCTATCATTTATATTTGCGCTAATCTTTAATTTTCTCGGACGAATATGTTGGTCTAAAATAACTCGAGATTGACTTTTAGACTGCACTTAATTTGGCGTCCTATATTGCGGCGAGTATTAATATGAGGTGAGCCAGGTGGAATTTGGCGCCTTGTTTAGTAGTACCCGCATTGTACACAGTGAAACCTATCTTGGACCAAAGTAAATTCGAGTTTTCGCCATCAAAACCAGTTAGCTTTGAGAATATGTTCATATTTTTATCAGAATGTCGATTGGTCTAATTTGCTTATGGTCCGAGTCGACATAGGTGTTTCAAAAAGTACGACAATCCTGGGTGCAACCTCGCCCTATATAACTAATTGCTGCATGATCTATTTGAGTCCACCGTTGTCTAAGAGCGGGAGGACGCCATGTGGCGCAACGTCTAACACTACGTCTGAAGTTCATACAATTTAAACAAAATCTATATTCCGCGAACCTATCCAAAAGCTGTTTAGAATTATCGTTGCGCGTCGAGCTTAAAGTGTTTCTTCCACCTTAAGGTAATCCTGCGTTACTTCAACGCTCTACTTGGGTATTTGTCATCCATATCCAAGGCTGCATCTGAACTTCGTGCTTTACTTAGTAGAGCTTATTTCGGAGTAAAAAAGCGATGGCTTTCGTCTGTGCTGCGACCTGTAGCAGAATATGAAGATACAACGGAAAGGTAGCATACATTATGTGTTTCTGCATTAGTTTTAGTAGATGTATTTAAGCGCGCCGCACACACTCGACTTTTTAAAGGGATCGATTCAATTATGAACGCTTCAGATCGTGTGCTAAGAACAATACCAACGCCTCATTTATTTGAGAAAACTCCGTGGAAACAGATGTTCGAAGCCAATAACTCGTCGATAGGGATGGTGCAACCAGTTCTGTAATGTACGTAGAATCCTGTATTCTGCTTTCAGATACGCAAGAGACGTAGATTTCTAATTGATCCAACGTTCGTGCAAGAGCTTCTTGAAGTCCAGTGTTTCCATGTTCTGATATTAAATACGCCTCTATTAAATCCTAAACTAATTTTAATGTATGATAGTCTACTTAAACTATTTTCGATATTTGTTAACCCGATATTGGCTTTGGTATGATCAATACCAATCATATTCGTAGTATCTAAGAGCGTTATTGGTTGATTAAGAGGAGGAAATGGAAGGAAAGGAGGCAGAATCAGTTGCCTGGAGTAGCCCGATTTCGTTAAACCACCCTAAACGGCTCAGCAGATCAGCCGATACTTTAGAACTGCGCGACGGCCGACGCAGTATATAATCATCCTAATTGGTGTTGTTCACGGTTATATGTGGACTGGCTCTTCGCGTCTGTTACGCTTTCTCTCATTACGTCACTACATATTTAACAAAGTTGCTGCGCAGTTAGAGCAATCTCGAAGCCTTACATGAAACTCGATGATGGTTGTCTCTTTTAGACCCGGCGAGGTTCATACTGCCATTACCGGGTTGACTAGCTTGTGCCCGAATGTCGTCAAATCGGAATTTCTATGGCCACATGCCTTACTTGAGCGCGCAAATTGAGCCTCCATGTCACCCATATATAAAACTATATATATCAGATACGCAACTTACGCCGATGTCTAATTTATCTAACGTACGTGCAAGAGCTTCTTGTTGTACAAGTTGTTTTAATGTTTTTGCATTAAATGCAATGACGTTAAACCCTCACTTAGGTTTAATCAATGATAGTCTACTTCAACTATTTTTGATATTTGACCTCAGTGATATGACCACATGCACCACGTTAGTGGTATCTGAAAGTGCGTTAGTTAGTTTAATAAATGGAAATAATAGGAAAGGTGGCAGAATCGGAGATGAAGGTGTCTGCAATATACTGATTTCGCTTATCCATCCTGCTCGACTCCGCAGATTAGGCGACCGTTTTTATACTGCGTAACGGCCTATGTAGTATGTAATCATAATTTGTATCGTTCATGGTTATATGTAGACTAAAGAAGAAAACTAGGTCTCCAATTCCTAGTGAGAATAGTTTGTATTCACAGTTTTCCTTCTCTTAGATAGTCTTCCAACCAAGGCGGATGAGCACTATCTGCTCAGCTTTCTGTGGCAAATGCTTTTTTTTCAGCAGATGAAACCTGCCCTTCGCGTCTGGCAAATTTGCTCTTATTCCGTAACTACACATTTAATATTAAATTTTACTGCGTTATTAGGCTAAACTCGAAGCTTCACATGAAGCATATTATAGCTGTGTCCCATTAGACCAGGAACGGTTCATGTTATCATTTCCGGTCGTCAGGCCTGAATTTCTATAGTTACGGGTCATTTATTCGGATCCATCAAACGATCGTGCACAGCAATACGAAAGTCACTATTAACTAATGTTTCACATGAAAACAAACATCTTTTCAAAATTGTTAATGGCAAGAATTATAATTTTGGCACAACTTATTTTCTGAGTATATGTATCTAAATAAAACACAAAAGTGAGGTAAACTAAACCTTTACGCAACACCATTATGTCCCAGTCTGCTTTAAGGTAAGGCAACTTCGGCAATACATTTTTCCTTGCCTTAAATTTGACTGTCGGATAGAGTTGTTTGAGAAATATTAAGAGCAGGTTTCATAGTTTAATTTTTTTAATTTACTGCGGCTGACTCCTTTTGGAGGATAAGCCGGCTCCATTTTCATGGAGTTTCTTGGGAATTTGGTACAAGTGGTGTCCCCTCACCACTCGGCTTTTTGATCGAGGACGCACCTCTAGCCTTTGCACATCCAAGCGCAGTCTGCAAGGCAGCAGTAAGTTGCATGGTTGCCGGTGGCTGTTGAGAGCTCATTCGCCATTCGGAAGTACGGGGTACTGTCCAGGAGTCCATGTAATCCTGTGGCTGTTGAACCCTTTTGTGGCGGGGAACATGCCAAGTCATGGTGCCGTCGTCGGGCTCATGTGGTATTTTATAGGAGATCCGATTGCCGGTCGGAAATCCACCACCGCCATAGCCCCGTTAGCTCATGTACGATCGGCCATCGAGACATGGTTGACACCGTCGTACCACGTTGAGGAGGGGATGGACTTTACGATGGAGGTTTCATAGTTGCAAGGATTTTGATAGAGTAAGAAGGCAGTAGAACAAGTGAGATTAATCTATAAGATTTAAGAAGAGCTACACATAAGACCGGATCGAAAACCTAAATAATAATGCAATGGGTCCACCAACGAATTTTATCCAGCAGTGCGTATAAATGAAAGGAAAAGTCAAGCAATTTATAACATGTTATGCTGGTGATCGGGCTTATATTACTGAATGTTTTGTTTTGAGGAGTCGAGGGTATATTCTGCTCTAACGGAATCAGCCTATTTCTTGATTAACTTTCAGGCCATAGAAATTTCCGGCCTGACGACAACAGGCACTAGCTGGTCAGTCAAGTAAAGAGAGATACCCATCATCTCGCTTCATGTGAAGCCTCGAGTTTGGCCTAACTACCTAGAAACACATAGTGCGGCTCTCACCTCTAGCAGTCTCGCATATATTGAACTTGACTGGAAATGTCGGCTGCACAATTTCTATGCAGAGGTGAGAGCCGCATATCTAAATTTGATTTCCATATATATTCAATGCGGTTTGATCCTCGATAGTCAGTTTGCCGTCGTACTCCGATGATGATCATGGAAGGACGAAACGCGTCAGTGCGTTGCAGCTGGCGGTAGTTTTGTTATGTTGTTCGACGACCGGTTAAATACAATGGGATTGGTGTTTACTTCAAGCTCGCAAACTTGATTTAAAGAATTGTTACCACCACCCGCGCAAACAATTATTGTTATATTGTATTGCCTATATATGTATATGTGGCGAAAGCTACAAACAGGTAATGTTCGTGACTGCATAGAAATTGTGCAGCCGACATTTCCAGTCAAGTTCAATGTATGCGAGACTGCTAGAGATGAGAGCCGCATATCTAAATTTGATTTCCATATATATTCAATGCGGTTTGATCCTCGATAGTCAGTTTGCCGTTGTACTCTGATGATGATCAAGGAAGGTCGAAACGCCTCAGTGCGTTGCAGCTGGCGGTAGTTATGCCCGTAGCCATAGAAATTCCGGCTTGACGACCGGCGGGCTCAAGCTAGTCGACCCGGGATTGGTAACATGAAACTTGCCGGGCCATAAAGGGACAGCCATCATCCCGTTTCATGTGAAGCCTCGAGTTTGGTCTAACTACACTGTAACTTTTTGTTAAATGTGTAGTGACGGAATGAGATTAAGCGTTCCAGACATGAGGGGCAAGTATCGGCTGCTGAAGGAAACTCTGGCCACTGGCATCTGGGCAGATAGTGCTCATCAGCTTTGTTTAGCAGACTATCTAGGAGAAGGAAAACACAGAATAAAAACCATCACTTGGAATGGGCGACCTAGTGTTCTTTTACAGTTCACGTATAACCATGACAAGTACAACTTACAATAATTACATACTGCATCGGCCGTCGCGCAGTATAAAAAGATAATTAAGAATAAACCCCAAATTGATGTATGCAAACTCGAACAACCGTCCATCCGACAAAACTAAGAAAATATTCTAAAGGCTAATCTAACTGGTCTGAATAGCGAAAATCCGAATATACTTTGGTCCAAGATGCACAATGCAGGTACTACTGTATGTGGCATAGCAGGCCCCCGTAGAAATAATCACTGGCTCTCTGTAAAATCTATGGAGATACTCGAAATAAGGCGCCAAATTCCACCTGGCTCGACTCATAATAATACCCGTCGCAATATAAGACGCCAACTTAAGCGCAGTCTAAAAGGCGATCTCGAAAACTTTTGGAGCAGAAAGGCTGAAGAAATGGAAGTAGCTTTCGCGTCAGGTAATAGTCGCTGTTTGTTCCAACTTATACGCACAACAGGTCCGAGAAAGTTAAAAGTTAGCGAAACTATAAATAATAGTAACAAAGAATTAATAACCGATAAAATAAGTCGTCTTGAAAGGTGGTCTGAACACTTTAGAGATCAATTTTCTTGGCCACCCGCGTCAGTTCCGCTTCCCGAAAGCATGTCTGCATCAACAGTGTGGAATGTTAGTCCCGAAGAACCATCCGAGTTAGAATTACGCGATGCAATCCTATCTCTTAAGCGCCGCAAAGCCGTCGGTCCCGATGATCTGCTTCCGGGATTGTTTAAGGATGATGGCGATATAATTTCAGGAGCGTTGACCAAACCTTTTCATACTATATGGAATGAGGAAACCGTACCACTTGACTGGAATGAGTCGACCATCATTCCCATCTTCAAAAAAGGCAATCGTAATTCGTGCGATAACCATCGTGGTATAAGTTTGACTCCGGTCGTATCAAGGTTATTTGCTTCGATTATCCTACGTCGTCTTAGCGCTTCACGTGAATCACAAACAAGAGAAGAACAGGCCGGATTCCGCGCAGGACGAGGTTGTATAGATAATATTTTTACATTAAGGCAAGTTCTCGAACAGAGACATTTATATCACCGTCCCACAATAGTCGTCTTTCTAGACTTCAAGGGTGCATTTGATTCGGTGGATCGCAATGTTTTATTCCATATCTTGTCGAAAAGCGGTGTGCCCACTAAATTTGTTAATATTATACGAGCTCTCTACACAAATACTTCTGGTCGCGTTAAGGTTTACAACGAATTAACGCATAACTTTACAACCAGCAGTGGTGTTCGTCAAGGTTGTCCACTTTCCCTATTTTTGTTTAATTTTGTAATCGATGCTATTATGAACAACACTCTCTCACACATTCAGGACGCTGGAGTTGACGTTCTCCCGGGAGATAAACTAGTCGACCTTGACTATGCGGACGATATCGTACTATTATTCGACAATCAGCATGCTGCCCAGACCACCTTAAATAGATTTGCAAACGTTGTTCCGTCTTTCGGTATGAAATTCGCACCCTCTAAATGTAAGATACTGTTACAGGATCACCCACCACTCACTCCAACGTTGCGACTGCAGAATGAAGATCTTGACATAGTCGACAGGTTTACATATCTTGGGAGCTCTATCAATAACGTAGGCAATATGTCCGACGAGGTGAGAATACGGATCGCGAAAGCTAGAGTAGCCTTCTCGAACCTTCGTCATTTATGGAGAAACGCAAATATTTCACTTTGCCTTAAAGGTTGTGTTTAAAATGCATCTGTACGCGCAGTATTACTATACGCTAGTGAAACTTGGCCTCTTAGAGTTGATGATCTGAGACGCTTACAGGCATTCGATCATCGTTGTTTGATAAGTATAGCACATGTTGGTTACCAACAACGAATAACTAACGCTGACATCCGTAGACGTATTTTTGGATCTGACAATAAGTGCTCGTCTTTAGTAAAGCAAATAAGACTCCATCAAATTCGTTGGCTTGGTCACATTTTGCGTATGCCCTCATTCCGATTGCCCAATAGAGCCCTGTACTCTCATCCAGCACCAAATTGGCGTAAGAAACAAGGTGGGCAGATTTTGACATGGCAGAAACAATTAAAGTCACTTACATCCAAATTGAGTAGTATAGGATCCACTCGTCTGCCGGGATGGGGTCCTCGTGCACATCACAGTTCTTGGTTAGAAAATCTTAGCGATATGGCAGCGAATCGAGCTCAGTGGCGATCTTGTTGCAGATGTATAGTAGAATCATCTTCGTAACTTTCTTTTCTTAGTAGGGCAAAGTTAGCTGCGAGGTTCGGTTTGTTTATGACGTGATACGGTGAAATCCGCAAGGAAGCTGTGTTGCTGATGTCGCCTTGCCCGAATGCTAACTTTTCCATAATGGTGTTGTGGAGAGGTTTAGTTTGCCTCATTTCTGTGAGTTATCCTGATAAATTTACTCATAGTAGCAAGGTACTTCTTCTCTCTCTACCTCTCTCTCTCTCTCTCGTAAATCTCACTAATAATTTGTCTAAATTCACTTATATACTTTTTTTCACTCCTTATGGTTATATGGCAGTGAAACATTAGTCACTTTTGTGTGGCTGGAAATGATGATGATGAGCTTTGTTATGTTGTTCGACGAATGGTTAAATACAATGGGATTGGTGTTTACTTCCAGCTCGCAAACTTGATTTAAAGAATTAATCAATGACCGTTTTATTACGTGAATATTTTAACTGGTGGTTACGTTAAAAACATTGTGCCATTGATCACACTTGCCTCCAATTGTTATCCTTTATTCGCGTTTGCATATTTTTGCAACCGTGAGCCAGGTGATTAATGTCGTAGAATTAATTGCATTTGTTCTCATTAATGAATCATAACTTAATGTACTGTAGAACGATTTCTGACTCATGGCCAGACAAATATATAAATTTAAAAAAATATGCTTTGCTACTTTGAAAAAACACTGGACAAATGCGGTCTCAGCGTGCGAAAAATATAAGCGACATTTAAGTGCCATAGTCTCTACAACAGCAATTAATTAGGTGGTTATCAGAATTTTTATGTGAAAAATGTGAAATTGCACTTTCATTGAAACATATTTAGGGGTTCCGAAACAGAAAACAAAGAAATAACTAAAAAGTTGTTTAAGTAGATCTATATACTGAGGACAATAACGAGCATGAAGGGCAGTGGGACGATTGCATCAATCATAACATGCTTATGTTGCTCACATGTAAGTTTTTTTTACGATATGCTCGGTTCGGTTTCCAAGCTTAAATTAAAACGAGTTCGAATACTTATTTGAAGCAATTAACCAAAAATGTAAAAAATTCAAATTGTGGCGTATGGCATTAAACAACGATTAACTCCATTGCACAATATATTCACAGACCAATAACTGATTTGACCGTTTTCCATCATCTTTGACTCGGGATTACTTATTGTGTACGATCTGCCACTCGATGATGCTAAGTAACAGCTTTCCGGAAAATATTTATATATTTTGAATGCGACCTTTCATACGATATCTATTAGCTCTCCCATGACCAAAGTTAAAATTTAATCTGTTGATTACAAAAATGGATTTTGCATTTTGTTTGGAGTATCGATTAGTGATAAAATACTTTTTGAATATGAGGACAAAGTGGAAGTGGAATTGTAGAAAGTGAAATAGTGTAATGTTCATTCCCTTATTAGCATTAAATTACACAGTTCAGGCCCAGTGTTAAACTACATAATTTTAAACGTAATTTGTAATACGTAACACATTTGCCTTCGTTATCAATAAAAACTATTAACTGTTAGTGTTGACCTAAAACATTAATAGATATTCATGCATGATTTATCGGTCAACTTATTTGAAACGATCGTGAAGAAGATGTTAACTCCAGAATATTATTAGGTATACCGTCGTTTCAATTCAAATGGTGAATGTCCATCCGAAATTGCGTCGCATTCTGTGTGAACTTCACATGTGCGTGCACTCGGTCGCCTTTACGATGCTAAATTTAAGACAAATGAATTTTCCATCTAGGATGGGTTGTGGATTAAAAGATTGTGGAATAAGCATGCAAGCCAATGCAACTAAATTGAATCCAATTTAATTTGTCCCTGCATTTCCTACTTTCCATCTGTTTTAATTATCTGTATGTTTAGAGTTTTCAGTTATATAAGTATGTACGTTCGTCGTAACTTAATAAAAAGCAATTTATATTTTTGGCTTTAAAAGTTACATTGTCTCTCTTTCCTTCATTTATAATAACTTTTGAATGTAAAAATCTGCCTGGTGTTTGAATTCGTCCATTGCTTTCTAGAATTTTTCATTTGATTATAAACCATTCTCTGGTGACATATGCAGGTATTATTATACATATTTTTCATGGTATTACTGATGTTACCTTGCCTTAATGCTGAGTAGAAAATAATGATTTTATGTAAAGGTTTAGTTTTCCTAACTTCTATGTGGTATCTAGATAAATATACTAATAGTTTGTGTGCCTATTTTATTATTTTCGTTGTTATTTACAAATATTTTCTTTTTTTAAATGTTATTCTTATATGGACGTAAAAATTAGTTACTATTGGCTTTTGTTTTGCAGTGCATGCTGATGATGATATAAAAGTCTGACAACCAGACTGTATGCTGCATTTTTCTGATGCTGTCGTTTTGCGGATCTTCTGTCGCATATTCACAATTACTAGAAATTTAATTTAAAAAAATTATTGGATAACTTTTTCATTGTAAATGTGCTATAGTTTCTATCTCATTTATAAAGTATATTAAATGCAGTTTAAAATAAATGGCATGACAGGATATTGCACAATTACTTGATCTTTAATGTCCAGAATTATTGCGTTATTATCGTCATTGTTTTAGTTACTGATATTTCGGTTCGCAATTTCGAGAGCTCTCTTTAATGACGCATTCTGTGTCAGTTTGTGGTGGTTTTTGGTTGTGCTGATATAATTACCATAAATATTAACGAAGCCAACCGGAAAGGTTGCTTGAAGTTTCATCAGAGTAATATAATGAAGAGAAACTATTTGAGCTAATACAGTTAAATACTGTTTGTTGCGAAGAGCTAATATATATATGCAAGTATGTATTAGGCGTTGCGAACCTAGTAACAAATTAGTTCAGTTGTGACCAGAAGGATAAACCAAAGGCAGCATGAACGCAAAGTATAAACTCATGCACATCCGTTTCGTGCTTACTGGCGACTCATCAGTAGGAGCCGGTATTACGTCATTTAACCACTATATATTTGGTAGAAGAATGTGGAATAATAGGACGGTACAATCTGAGCTACAATTTGAGCTAATGTTAGAATTCCATTTAAGCGCAAAATTAATATTTTCAAAACAATGAACCATAATCACCGAAGAGTTATAAATTCTCGTCTTGTCTATGCCAGTTTCCTCTTAGATTACCTAGTCCAATCAATCAATTATTGTTTAATTGTATTACCTTGTCAATGGTTTTGTTAGCTTATACGCACAAACTAAGTTACTCTGTACATGATGACGATGAACTCATTGAGGAATTAACTTATGTGCTTAAGTGGTGTTCGCGAATCTTAGTGATTGTCGGTTATATCAACGCTAAACTAGGTTGTCTACGCAGTTTACCTAGCTCGACGCATGTCGAAACGAATGATAATGGCTGTGACAATATCTTTACAGTCTTTACATTAATTTTAATTTAGTTGTGATAAACTATGCCTTCCAGCATCACCGCCGGCCTCTCCTATGATCGCAGTAGCGTAATACAAGTATTTAAAAATTTCCTTAACTAAGTTTGGTTGTAATTACGCTTATGCAATACGTATAAAACTCTGCTCCGGATGGCGTCTCATACCTATCCTTATACTAAAAAAGATACAAATGCAAAGTAAGTCCACTGGAACGACTGCTTTTGCATGCCTAACATCAGCAGAAACTGCGGTCATGTCTCAGCGCCTGTTTACATTCTCAACATTCATTTTTGCTTTGAAAAATTTAGGGGGAAATAGTATCCACTTTGATAAGATTCACATGGTGTTTACTGCTGTTCACACAGTGGATGACGATCAATACACGTATTTTTGTTATTTAGTTGGAAATAAAATCCTTGTTTTAGCGGAGTGGTTGAGAAGTAGTAAATACGCCGAAAAAATTGTCTATACGAAACATAGCATAGGTCAAACGTGAGTTCATACCTGTCCCGTCAAGTAAGGATTTTTCTGCATCACATGGATAGCGGAAGCTGGTATAACACTTGGTGGGGTCACTTATATTAAGGCAGTAGACGGATAATATTTATTCTTTTTTAAATAGCCTGCCAACCACCATATATAGGACTCTCGCAAACATTGTACTTTACGGGAAAGCTTTCGCCAAACACACGCATATATATATGTATATATATATATATATTGCTTCATTTTATATGTTCACTGGTTCCTATTCCGTAAATGCCAGTCTTCAATCATTGTGAGAAGTTTTCACTTTAATTAATTAATTCGTGAATATTTCTTTTTTTAATGAAGGTGCTGGAGAATCCGGTAAAAGCACACTTATAAAGCAAATGCGGTGAGTTATTTTATTTCTACACTTTGTTCTCTACAATTTCGTATGTTTTAAATCTTTGAAATTTTTTCATATTGATCATAATAATAATAAGTTTCTTAATAATTTTTATTACTGGGATTTATGGGAAATAATAAATTTTAAATTTCCTATGCTTGAAACCTGCTCAGTTAGATTCTTCAAACAAAGTTTACCCAGCAGTAAAAACTCATTATTAATTGTTGTTTCCCTACCACATAATCATAATAAAAATAGAGGAAAAAATATTTAAAAAATAATGACAAAAATAATTTAGACACAAATTATTAGAGATTTATGTGGGGGAGGACCTAATTACTATGAGTATAGACAACACTGAAGTTAGGTTACCTAAAATTATGGTCAAGTCAGCTTTAAGGCAAGACAGCATCTACTATACAACTTCCTTGCGGTTTTTCTGCATCACGTAGCTAACTGTCCATCCAAGGAAAAATTTTACGGTGATCATTCTGCAAGAAATTAGCAGCAAAATCACCAATGAGCTCGACTTGTTGCCACATCGAGCAGAGGTTTCAACCAAGAATTATGATACGCACGTGTAACCCATACTGACAGGCGAGTGGGTCCTGTAATACCCAGTTTGAATGTAATTGACTAACTGCTTCGTCTATGTTCAGATCTGCTCATTTTTCTAACGAGGAGCAATTTTTGGTCGATTAACAAACGCGTCTCATACTCGCTTCGACAGACATATTGCCTGAGGTATTGGTAGAGCTGCCAACCTATGCCCATATATTTAATCGACGGTCGCAGAGTTGGAGTGTGTGATTAGTGATCCTATAAACATATCCTATATTTATAAGGTGTGAATTTCATAACAAAAAGTCGGAACAACAATGGGTCTGAGCAGAATCTCGATTGTCGAATAATAGTACGATATCGTCTGCATAGTCAAGATCGACTAATCTAACGCCGAAATAAACATCAACACCCGCATCCTGGACCTATGGAACAGTGCTTTTCGTATTAGAATCTGTTACAAAATTAAACAAAAAGGTCGAATTGGACTGCATTTATGAGCACCTCTGCTAGTAGTAAAGTTGTGTTATTTCGTTGTAGTCCATATCGCGACCAGAAGTTTATCAATAGGAAAACCCTCATGCGTCTAGCTATAATTATACTTAGATAGCTTTGTTGAAATTTTCTACAAGATTTTAAGATCACTAATTGAAAACAAACAACTGAGGTCAGTTGGGACACAGGCATCTTAATTACCTTCTCCGTGTTGGGCGCAACAAGTTGTTTGCTCCCACTCTCCTCCTGATTAATCAGGACATTTCGAATTCCAGTTTCGGAAGCTATTTCAACGGAAAGCACACTCCACAAATAATTGGACGATGAATATGTCAATTAAAAATTTAAAAATAAACTGTCTCATTATACTTATTTTAAGATTTCTTACGCATATCTTTCTTCTCAAATTTATTTGTGTGCGTGTATTTGAACACTCATCGGAATTTAATTACAATGATTTAATGAATACTGCGACTCAGTAGATCAGAGTACGCCATGACTGTGTGTGTGTTCTCGTTTGTTTTGGATTGAGTAGTAATTAGTTACTACACGTGTACACTCATGCCAGTGAAATTACAGTGATTTACCAACATCTGACGATTCACTAGATACGTGTGTCTCGATTGTATGTGTGTGTCAGACATAATCTCGTACATATAATTAACGGCACGCGTATCATTCATTCAAGTGAAA
Source organism: Eudiplozoon nipponicum (assembly GCA_029291075.1). Lineage (NCBI taxonomy): Eukaryota > Metazoa > Platyhelminthes > Monogenea > Mazocraeidea > Diplozoidae > Eudiplozoon > Eudiplozoon nipponicum. The sequence goes on along the minus strand of JAQBSW010002134.1, from coordinate 66,538 downwards.
CTAAAATGATAAATTTTATTTCCTATTTACACTTACTTTCTTAAATGAAGCAATTAAGAATGGCATCCCAAGTAACAGTGAATACTCGTGCGCAAAATTTTCACCTTAAATAATTAAGAGTTAGTAAAATTAAATTAGACAAGCATAACATGTTTTAATAGGATAGAACTTTTTTTTCAAATTTCAAAATTCTTTTTTGACCCTGTCGTGCAACATGTTTCCTTTATGGCATCTTAATTGTGCTTTAGCGAAGATGAACAAACATGGCATTCCCCTAAGACCAATTGTATTACTGGCAGATATTCAAATGCATGATTTAGCTCATCTATTGAAGCTGGTAAGAAATTATTCATATAAGTACATTTTAAAAGCTTCTACTTAATATTGGTCTTGAATTGTGATTTTCACATAATTGATGTATATGATGGATAGCAGACGTAACGAATGTTCTCAAGCTTCTTTACCTAGAAACTGATCTTAAGGTGTTATTTGGTGTAAGAATAAAATATTGGTTTTTGTTAAATGCTTCTTAAGATGTTGATTCGTATACGAATTGCACTTTTTTTCAACCTCCGGTAGGCGTATAAATAGGACTTTTTGACATTTTAATTGTTTGAAATATGATGAACTTATGTTTGCTATTAATTAATATTTGTTAAATTCTTTATATTTGCTGATATTTTACAGCATTATCCACGAGAATGGATATTCTGACGAGGAACGAATGTGGTATAGACCAGTGGTATTTGATAACACGCTACAGAGTATGGTGACCGTCGTAAACGCCATGGAGGATCTTAAGATTCCTTTTGAAAATTCAGATTGTATTGTGAGTTTATTCCTTATGCTTCATTTATTTAGTGGCATATTATATTCTTTCTGTTTGTAGAGATTTATGCATATTCACGCATTAATAAATCATGTCATGTGACTTTATACTCAAGTAGACATATTTTCGGTATGTAGTAAACGGTGCATAAGCAAGCAAATGAAATCTAATTTGTCTTTACAAATTAGTTGACAGAACTTGCCAGAACATGAGTTGAACTTGGGTGAATGTTTCTTAATCTGGCAACTCATGTCCTACTCTACCGTAGCCAACTGTTGCACTTCATTTACAGTTATGCTTAATCGTATATTTTTATCGAGCTTGCCTTCGGGCTGATCATACTGGGGTTTTTCAATTAACAGCTCCATTGAGCCATCTCCTAACTGTCATTAACACACAGGCACCATATCTTCTGGGAAAGAGATGTTCAATTGAATTTTAAGCACCGGATTGAATTTGTTATGTTTTTAAAATAGTCTAAACTAAGTATAATAAAGCAATAGAAATTTTCTATTTATTCTTCAATCAAGAGTAACAAGATTTTCCTAAGTCGCGATTGGATTACAGAAAAAATTATTTCAGCGTCACAGAACTCATGCCCTTCGCATGCATTTTTCGGTATTATAATGTTTTATTAGCTATCTTTTCTTCATTTGTAACTTTGTGGGAGTCAGTTTCCTATTGAAGTTACAATTTCTCATCCTTGATCTGTTATTATAGAAATATAATTCAACCTAGAGAAGTGATTTTGAGTTATAATATAATGAAAGAATTAGATCATATACATATATTGTCGTTGAAGAATAAACTACTTTATATATATATGCCACTACTAATACTAGTGCCACACGATATTTAACGATATATATCGCGATAAGTAGTGCGATTCCCGCCAATCTCCAGAGTTATCTCAGTAGTCTGATGAGAGGGCTATGTTATTAGCCTTCTCAGAAAATGTTACAATCGACGCTTTCGGAATTTTTGACGTGTTATAATGAGGATTTTTCGCTTAAGTACAATTGTCTAGTAAATTATTTAACGAATACTCGTATGGCGAATTTCGGCGTGATAGTAGGTTCCTTTCGAAAATTGGTTATAACAGCAGTTTCTGTAGCGTTTAGCTTCTGGTGTTCGTGACACTGATCTTCACTCATGGTTGAGTTGCACCGTCCTTAACAAAGATTGCGCCTTCAACATAATCGAGCAAGGCCGCAAAGATTCAGAAAGACATTTGATCGTATAATTAAACATTGTTCAATCATTATAACTGGCTTTAGGTGATCAAGCTATTGTTGTTTGGACGACACATTTAGGATAGCTTGCACGCCACAGAATGAAAATTCTGTCGAGTTATCTGAAGAAGCAGCGATAGTGGACTGCTGATACCTTTGAAGCAACTGGAGAAAGCGACTCAGTGCGGCCTACTTAACTTTAAGAACTTTTATTTTATGGCTAGTGAAATAGACGGGCGATACTTGACTTGTTAGCGTGATATACTCAATGCATTTTCAGCAAGAATAATAAGTCTGTAAGTCTTGTACGATCGTAATGGTTTTATCTTTGGCTTCCGAAATAAATTTTACTATTTTTCGATGGATATTACTACGGAACGTATTAGATGTACAGTTCTTCGTCAAAGGAAATATATTTCTCAAGTTCTTTATCTTTTCCGTCACAAAACCACATTGTCGATACATTTTAAGTTAGTAAGCCGGTCTCAAAATTATATAAATGATTTCGGACAAAACTGAATCGACATCATGGTTAATAAATATGGTAGCAATGGCATATTTTTAACAAATAGAAAAAATATCCTACAATGCCTTTACTAGCGCGCTTCCAAGCCGATGAGCCATTATAACAGGATTCAAATGTTAACCAATTTTGGCCTGAATGCCATCACTTCGTAGCTTGCGATAACATTTCGCAAACAAAAAGCCTCAAAAGCTGAATGATTTAGATAATGAGTCCAAAATTCATTTCTGTCATATCCACTATCTTTTGCATTTAGTCAAGAATAATATTAAGAATATATAATAAACAATAATTAATAATAATAATAATTATATTATATTATAAATTTTTAAGTAACATATATGTGGCTACTAACACATTCTAGTAGCACGATAGTATTTTTTGAGATCTCTTAGAAATTTTTATTTCTAGCATTTTTCCCCGAACATATCATAAGCTTATTATATCATTAGTTTATTATGCATATAACGACAATTTCTTCATAATTACATTTTTCCACTATAATGACCATGTTTGTACTTGACTGAGTGCGTATGTACTTGTTTTATTTATAATTTCATTTAAATTTAGTAATTGAAATTATTTAAAGTTTTCATCCTAAAGACCTGTTGCAAGCCTCATCTTGATGTCTTATAATTTAAAAAAAAAAACATTTTTAGACATACAGTAAATCAATTGTCCAAAAAATTGAAAACATCAATCGCAGAAATTAATCCCGAATAGCCTAGGGCCTTTAGAAAGATCATTAATTTCGGAGTAGATTGTGACAATCTACGTAAAATATTTTCAGAAATAATTTATAGCTCCATAAATACCTTTGTTTCAGACAAGCCTCCCACCAACATGGACTTGTATTCGATTGACCACGAAACCACACAACAGCAATAACATTGGAGTATATAGAAACAGAAAATAACCTTTTGGATCGTCAGCATTAATTATTTAACAGTTATACAAACGTCATAATTTCTATCATTGTCTGAATCTGTATGACCAGAATAGTTACTTTTATACTCACCCTTCGTTGCCATGAGATTAGTATTCACTCAAACGATCTAAAATCTGAGGATTTTATAAATAGGGAAATTTGATTTATGTTCCATTTTCAAGTGTAGAGATACAAAGAAATTTTATCAAATACAGTGACTGTTTATTTCGTATTTCTCATCGTTTATTTAGAGGATTCCGTCTGGTTGTCGTTTCGATTGTATACATTTGGATATTTATATATTCATTGTGAGTCGTGTTTACATTATTTTGTAGGAACTCAAATTATTGGTTATATATATATATATATATATATATATATATATATATATACCATATGTGCAAATTTATATAGTATAAATATCTTTAGTCATATTTTCTTGAAATAGTAATAATTAAAAATATATTTTGTGATCGGGCCGGAAAGCTGATATATTTTAAGATACAAATCAATGGAGTATTATGTAGGATTTAGTGATACAATGACAAGATAATGTTTATAGATAGGATAATGATTGTTCTCGATGCTTAGGTCTAGATAAAAGATTCTTTATTGTAGGCCCAAACATTCTCTCTTACTATCTCTCTCAAGTAAACCTTTTTTCTAGCCAATCGACATCCGTTCTAATTTTAGTTACTTTCACCTGACAATGCCCCTAGTCATAGACCAGGAATGGTGACATGAACCTTGCCGGGTTTATTCGGATACACCAATCATCCCGTTTCATATGAAGCCTCTAGTTTATTCTACTTACGCAGTAATACATAGTATTAAATTGGTTGCTGCTGAAAGAAGCTGGCCAGTGGTGTTGTGTCCATATATAATGGATGGGCCATGCACTCGGATATCGTCTGTGTTTATTATCAGTGTATCGTTCAGACGAGACTTAATTATGCCTAATTCTGCAGTTAAATTGTTCATTTGACTAGTCAGTCCTTGAATCAACGTTTCTAAGCCATCAAAAGCCATTTTTATATGTACAACACATGCTTTATTTTTACTCAATTATATTTTTGTATTTTGCTCGCATAAGGAGCATCGATTTAATAAAACAAATTTACAAATATTAATTTATTTATGTTCACTTCGGCTTGAAGTCTGCTTTTATCATTGGGCTGACTTCTTCATCCTTATACGGGCGCTTCTGTGAGGAATTTCTGTTGAAATAATGTCTGTCCTAGATAAGACCCTTTGTTCATTCTTTGTCTTAAAGGCGGCTATTGCCACATGTGGCATCTAGCCAAATAGTATACAATCTATCTAAAAGAAGTAAAACTAGTAATGGGCGACCCAGTGCTCTGTTACAGCCTACATATAGCCATTGACAATACAAGCAATGATTAATGGATACTTCATCGGATGTCGTGCAGGATAAAAAGAGTCGTCTTATCCGCTGGATCGTGCAATGCCGAAAGGCGAGTTCAGACTAATGTAGGCATCTTCATCTCTTATTCTGAATCTTTTCCTTCTCTTTTCTCTTTTTATTCTGACAGTAACGCTCTTTTATTTGCTATGAATATGATGGTTGTCAATGATATCACTGAGCGCTATTTCCAGGTTTTAAAAATGTTTTAAGTGTAATACTATTTATTAGGTCTAGTTTAAGTTTTAACTTCAGCACATTTAATGCATCAATATTGAAATAAACTGGATACCAAAAAGTTCTTGTACGTACGTTGGTAAATTATAAATTGATATATGTTATGTACCTGAAACTAGTATACTCGAGCATTACGGAACTGGGTGCACCATCCTTATTCAAGCGTTATTGGCTTGGAACCTGTGGTTCCGTTGGGTTTTCTCAAACTGGAAACTGAGGCATCTCGGACTTTGTGTGAGACGCTTAAATACATTCTCTGAAGTCATTACCAGAAAGCTTAATTAGCGTTGCTTTGCGTTGTATCTGCATATGCCCCATCGATTGCACAACAGACTACTGTAATAACAATTTTTACTCCGACCTCAGCTTTTTACTAAGTGGAGCAAGTTGTTCAGATATAATCTTGGCTATGGGTAACATGAATGCTCAAGTTGGAAGCTTAAATAACGCACAATTTCATTTAGGTGGAAGATACACTAGGCTAAATGTGCAAAGATAGTGGTGTACGATAGTTTGGTAGCTGTGTGAAACATAGTTTATACTTAAGTGACGCAAAATTCCGATGTAGTGTAAGTTGTTGTGCCACAAGGCGTCCTTCAGCCCCCGACGACGGTTGACTTAAATCAGGTAGCAATTATTTATAGATGGCGTGATTGCATCCAGAACTTTCCTTCGTTGTAGAACACTTATGTCGACTCGGACCACACTCTTGTCCGTTGTAAATTTACTCACAATTTTGCGGAAAAATAAATAATAATGAACATCAAATAAACGTGACCAAACTCGAACAACCGTCTGTCCGTAAACAAGAAGAAATTATAAAGTCATATATAACTAGTCTTGATAACAAGAAATCGAATTTACTTTGTACATTGATAAGTACCACTATGCACAATGGAGGTTATACTGTTTGTGACATTATGGGTTTTCGTAGAAATAACCGTTGGGTCTCCGTAAAATCTACGAATATTCTCGAAACTATACGTCAACTTCCATTGATTGCGGCTTATACTAATACACATAGAGTTGTAGGACGCCAATTTTAGCGTTGTCTAAAAGTTGATCCCGTATAGCTGAAAGGCCAAAAAGATGGAAGACGCTTTCGAATCAATTAATAGCCGATGCTTGTGCCTTATTATTTGCGCAAAAAGATGGAGAAAAATTCATTTTAGTGATAGAATATGTCGTCTTGATAGATTGGCTGATCATTTCTAAGGTTAATATTTGATACCCGATCCCCGAAAATGTGCCTTCATCAACAATGTGAAACAGTAATCACGAACATACTTAAGTGTTAAGAATTCGGAATGCAATCCTATCTCTTAAATATCCTAAAGCTGCTGGCTCCGATGATTTGCTTCCATGGTTTTTTAAGCATAATTTCTTGAGTGTTAACTAACCGTTTTAGAATTGTATGGAATGGGGAGACCGTACCGCTTGACTGGAGTAAGTCAACTATTATTCATATCTTCACATAAGGCAATCGTGTTTCGTGAAATAACCATCGCGATATAAGCTTTAATGCAGTCGTATCTACGTTATTTGTTTTAGTTATCCTACGTGGTATTAGTGCTTCGCGTGAATGACATAATAGAGAAGAACAAGCCGGATTCCGGTCAGAGTGAGGTGATACAGATCATATTTTTTCTTAAAGGAAAGTTCTTGAACAGTGACATGTATATCGCCGTCCCATAACAACCAGCAGTTTTGTTCGTCGAGGCTATCCACTTTCTTCATTCCTCTTAACATTTGTAATCGGTTCTATTATTAACAACACTCTTCCATACGTTTAGGATGCAGGTGTTTAAGTTCTCACATGCCGAAGATTTTGATATGACAGATACGGCTAAAATTATTTACATTCAAAGTGGATAGTATGGAACCCGTTCGTCTGCCAAGGTGGGGTCCAAGTTTGCATCATAGTTTTTGGTTGGAAACCCTGGCGATATGACATGAAGTCGAGCTCAGTGGCGAACTTGATGAAGAAATGTAGTAGAATCATCCTCGTAACATTTTTTACACAGTTGAGCAGAATTAGCTGCGAGGTTCGGTTTTGTTTATGACGTGATAAAGTGAAAACCACAAGGAAGATGTTTTGTTGATGTTGCCTTGCCTTAATGCTGACTTAGCCATAATGTCGCTATGTAGAGGCTTAGTTTACCTCACTTCTGTGAGTTATAAAGGTATATATACTCATAGTAACTAGGTCCTCCCACTCAGCTTTGTGTGCCTAAGTTATAGTTACATGGCTGTGCATGATTATGATGATAATGACCTGGAAACCGTACAATATTACCATATATATCGTTTTATGTACACAATGCTGTATAAAGTGTTGCAAAGATGATGAAATTATTTTAAAAAATTTGTTTAGTTCTATGCGATTGGAAAAGTAATTGGCAAATTACGACAACATGGTTCGGCGTATATGGTTATCCATTAGGTTTGATGATATATATATATATATATATATATATATATATATATATATATATATATATATATATATATATATATATATATATATAAAGATTCTAACGAAAAGTAATTAGGCACGTCTGAGGCTGTTTTATGCAACATTCATTATCCTCAGCTAAATGCACGAAATAGGTTCATACATGTTTTGAAGGTAAACTGGTAATTTTGTGTGTACACACGTTTCCCAGAATAAATATTTCTTACTTCCGGTTTGTCGTGTATTATGTATATTTAATCGAAATATAGCCCTCTTGCTTTAAAAAAAGTGACAACATAAAGTACAAGATTTTTCAGTCCAATTGAGTACTGGCTAAAAGAAAATGTTCTTTCTTAAAATGTGCTGTACCTACTTGTTTTAAAGTAAATTTATACTTCCAAACATGATTTATCTCACAACTGAGATTACTTTGTAATTCACTTTGATGATGTTCTTTGTCACGCTGTCTTAATATATACATGGGTATTTAAATTGAGACCTAGGTCTCCTATACAGTAAATTCAAATGAAGACTGCTAAGAAGGTATATCCATTGAACAATTTTATCCACCAGACTCCCACCTAGTTTTAACTACAGTAATGTCTTTGCATAAGTGATGTTTTAATGCGGCGTAATCAGTGATCTGTTCCATGAATGATAACATACGACCAGACCATTGCTGATCTAGTCTGCCGGAGTTCTTAATTAGGATTAGTCGTGATTATTCATGTAATAGTGGCCCAATGAAACCGATTTCATCGTTCATTTCGCTCATCATTGTTGCCTCTTGACGTTTAAGTGAAAGTGACTTAAACCAAATCAAGCAAATAAATCGAGTTAAATAGATGGGCTTGCGCTGGCAGCAACAATAGAACGTCTAGCATCGAAAAGGTTCGAAAACTGTCTTGACTTGAGGAATTTGGACTTGGTGCTCAGTGATATAGATAGGCAATTCCAAAGTGGTTTACCTAACTAGCTAATAGCCTTTGCATTAAGATAAACTCGTTCAGATATCTCGACCGAACCCGATCGATTTATTTATCCTCAAACGGTACCAAAGGGTCTCGTCTCAAACGCAATTAATCGTCAGCGTATTTAGGTTCAGATAGCCAGAAACCACAACCAATGGTGACTCTTCCGTGGATACATACGCTGACTTAAGAAAAAACTGCACGAACAACTCTCCTCTGAGAATAATTTAAATAACATAACAACATCACTTTCTTGATTGCGGCAATCCGCTAGGGGGAATCCTTCTGTACCTTTACACTGCCGAATAGCGAATTTTCAAAATGGAAGCCATCGATTTTGTGGTTTTGTGCTCATGAAACACCCAGTCTCTATTATCCCATCCTCTAATCGAATAGATTGGTCAAATCGTAGTCAATAATTTCATTTAAGTGAAACGTTAACAAGTACTAGGAGAATAAGTTGAGATGAATCTGATTATGCACACTTCTCACCGGTTTTATTTGTTGCTTGTATTTCGTGTGATGAGTGATCGACCAATGAATTTAATCTGAAATGAGTAGTCATATTTCTGAAGGCAATGAATGGACGTGTCTTGATGAAGACGAGTATCGATGTCGTGGACATTAAGGTAGGCAAGGTTGCTTACGCCTGCTTTAAGTCAAATTATAAAATGCTTATAAGCGCACGCAAAAATCGACTAGTTAGTTAAAAAAACCATCCAGAACTGTGTACTAATGTTCACATGAACATTATTTTAATCTTTGGTACACGCTTTTCTCGCTTTTAATAGGGGCGGTCACTATGCCCAGTAACACTATATATTTGGTGAAGATATATGAGATTTTTGGACGATGCAATCTCCTATACTTGATTGTACTGAATAATCTTTTTATCACATCTTTGGGAATGCCAATAAATATCAATTCACTATATATTATATGTGACAAACTCGTGAAGCGTATTCTCACTGTGATTTTGGAGTTCGATAAATTTAATTAAAATTGAGATTGACAACCATTCCGAGCACCAGCTGCTCCAGCTAACTCTTATAATCTGGTTATGACCTATAGCAGTTATCACATTTTCGTAATCACCACGTCCTAAAATATATCTAATAAATATGTAACGATATATCAGTTATTGCGTGCCTAATAAAAGATTAGTTAAAATGAGACTAGATATATATAAAACTGTTATGCACATGAGGTATAATCTCGTTTACATCTGCAAAAAAAACATCTGCAATTTTGGAATACATGCGTATCATCAGTAGGGACCACCAACGTGCCATTAATCCACTATAGATTTAGTTAAGACAATTAGTTACTGCAATCATAACTAACCACGTATGTGGGTGTATGTGCCTTCGTTAAAAGTGTAATAGAGTCATCTTAATATAAACTCTAGTATTGCGCCTTTAAAGCCAACTTATTATGATATATACAGAATGATAAGAACTCCAGAATTCGCAAAATTAATTTTGAAAGTGAAAGATGAGTTAAAATTCGGTAATCAATCAAGGTTGCGATCCTGATATAATCAGCTGACTCATTAAGTACATACCCTTGTCAGTATAAACTACGAATTGAATAGTGTAGAATAGGTAATTCATACAGTAGACCGGTTTCGCCCTTTTTGAGAATTCATTACGTACTTGTCAGTTTGCCGCGGACAGGGCTCGAACCTGGGCACGACTGCTTCGGAATCTGGTGCTATAACGTCAGAGCCACTCTAGAATGCACTTAATGAGTTCCCAACAAGGAACGAATCTATCTACTGGATGAATTCTTAAATGCGCAGTGCTGTCCTTGTTTGTTATCCTTCCGTCAATTTCTTGAGCGGGGCAATTGATAGCAATCGTATGTCTATAAAATTTTGAATCCTTTACATTTCCACGTGCACCGTTTTTTGGCCTTGTTTAATGGGTTCTCACTTGTCCCTTTATTTTGAAGCCGTCCATCAGCTACTTGCCGGAAAATGACGTCGGTACCAGATTTTCCGAATTTTTTGGACTTCATTTCCGGTCACATCTTCTGGGTTGATACCATACTAAAAGGAAAGAACAACTTGTAGCAAATGCCATATCCTCCTTTAAGACATATCTATTTATTTTTATTTTAACTCCTAATATTTGGTCTTCATACCTATTCTCGTATGCTCAAATTTATACACAAAATAATCCAGGTCACCCCCCATGAACATATAAACCTGTATACACATATGTGTACACTAATCTATAGTGACATTTATAGATTAACTAGAAGCAAGCCTTATGGATTGACATACATGTCTATCCGTGATGTCTCGATTTTTTCAGTAATCGTAAAAGGATCGACAAAATTTATTATTTTAATCATATATATATATATATATATATACACACACATATATATATAAATTTATTTTTTCATTTAAATATCTGTGTCCAAACCATATACATATCTATGCATATATAAAACTACATGTAAGCAATAAGGTGGGTTCCTACGAATCACCTTTGGTATATAATATATTAGCAATATTTTTATTTTTTATATGAATATCCATGCATTTATACTTCTACACAATATATATTATGCATATATAGATAATCATCTTTTATAATTATCTATCTATCCATCATATATATATATATATATATATATATATATATATATATTCATTGTACCCTTCCTATGTGCAAAAACAAAAATAAATTTTATCAGATACAAGAAACATTTCTTTCTCATTATCTCCTCAAGTATCTACTAATGAACATATCTTTATATATAAATTGGAAAGCAAAGCAAGATAGAAATATGTAAACATAGAGAGATAGAGTGTGTAAAAAAATGGAAAACAATCAATTGCGTGCGTCACATCCAGTTTAAGCTCAATGCCTGAACATGCTTCTTCTGCTTACATAAATCCGGCTGCAATTTGTTTATCCATAAGGCTTCGTATGTGGCTAGCTCCCTTTTGTTTTTGCATTTAGTAATTACTTTGAATGCTACGTCTGGAGAACATACGTGCGATGTTTCGATGATGTGTTGCGCAATAGCAGACGTGTATTCACCATTTGATTTAAAACAGGCGTTTAAGTTGCAATGTTCTCTCATTCGAGTAATTAACCGTCTGGTCGATCGGCCTACGTAAGTTGATCGACAACTTGCGCATAAATATTGGTTAATAATATTTGATAACAAAATTAACGGCTGTTTCTCTGTGATTTCTAGTAAAGGCAAGCGTGACACCCTAAATAACACTCGTAGTTTAGCTGCATTAAATGCTGCTTCAACTTTCTTTTGTGCCATTCAGAGAATATTGTAACTTAAACGCCTGTTTTAAATGAAATGGTGAATGCACGTCTGCAATTGCGCAACACATCGTCGAAACATCGCACGTATGTTCTTCAGACGTAGCATTCAAAGTAATTACTAAATACAATAACAAAAGGGAGCTAGCCACATACGAAGCCTTATGGATAAACAATTTGCAGCCGGATTTATGCAAGCAGAAGAAGCATGTTCAGGCATTGAGCTTGAACTGGATGTGACGTACGCAATTGATTGGTTTCTCTATGTTCACATATTTCTATCTTGCTTTGCTTTCCAATTTATATATAAAGTCATGTTCATTAGTAGATACTTCAGGAGATTATGAGAAAGAAATTTTTGTTGTATCTGATAAAATTTCTTTTTGTTTTTGTACATAGGAATGGTACAATGAATTTTATTCAAACTCACATTTGAAAACAATATATATATATATTTATATATATATATATATATATATATTAATATAGGTGAATAAACGACAATATGAATTTCATGTAAGCAACTATATGAATTCCTCAATGGATATATTATATCAATCAAAACACATTTGTTAATATTTAAATAATTATTTATATGTCTATATATGTATATATTTAGAACTAAAACAATGGGTTCTTTGAACTTCAAGTACCTACTATTAACCCTGAGTATATAGTATATCTACTTTACATATATATTTTTACTTATACTCACATTTTATATGAATACATAAATTTCCATGCATATACACGTCTACACACAATATATATTATGTATATCTAAATCAACATATAAGCAACCATGTGAGTTCTACATCTTCTATAAAAATCTAAATATTCATGCATATATATGTTGCAAATATGTTATATATGAATATATATATGCATATTTAGATAAACATATAAGCAACCATGTGAGTTCCTCTCACATCTTATATAAATCGATAATATTCATCCATATATATTTACGTGTACACGCCATATATAATCTGCATATCTAAATAAACATATAAGCAACCATGTGAGGTCCTCTCAGATATTATTTAAATATTTACATATCCATCAACCAATTAATTCATATATATATATATATATATATATATATATATGTCAACATATAAGTAACTATGTAAGTTCCCAGAATGCACACGATTCACTACAATTATAGCCATATAACATCATTCTATCTCCATCTAAATTGTCGCGTTAATACCTAGTCGTTGTCTCTTAGTTGGATTTATTAACTCTGATTCCTTGCACTCAACGTTTCATTCCATTCGAAAAGGCTTTAAATATGAAGCCTTATAATTTTTCTACACATGTCACATTTATGACGTTCATTCCTTATTTTATTTCAATTGATTCCTTTATCAGCCTTGATAATCTATTTTGTTTACATAGGGCAATCCGTTTACAGCAATCCCAGTTCATATGATGACCTGTCTCCATTGAATGCTCGGCTAGATCTGATCTATGACTATGTCCATATTTGCATGCATATGTATGAATAGCCTTTTAAACACTATACAATGCTTAGTTTACATTGCCAAATGTATTTACATATTAGAGAATGTTTATATCAAGATCACAACCTGGATTATAATAATTATTAACACCTACTGCGCAACCAATTTTCGTTTAATCAATATATAATCTTTTTAATTTTTTTCTGTTATAAGCCTTCCTAGGTTTGGTCATCGCCAAGGGAGAAGCAATCAGGGTTCGTTATATGTAATTTAATTTAAGGACACTTCTTCCATGTTATTTAATGTAATATTTTTTCTGTTTTTCCAATTGATAAGCGTAGCATGATGTAGCACGGATTAGGGTATACTTCGCTCAGAATGAGAAGCAAGATTTCCCATCCGATCTTTACAGAAGTATGCATCGTCTTTGGCAGGATCGTGGAGTTCGCTACGCTGTTTCAAGGGCAAGCGAATATCAGCTGAACGATTCTGCTGTATAGTGAGTATCGTTGTTCACGAAAATATTCGCTAACGTTATTACAGAAACTATTCTTAAAATTAAATAAATCTTCTGTGGTTAAACAATTAAAGTTTTTAAATGTCCAATAGCATTTGAACAATGTGTTGAATACAGCAGGTGGTTGATTTCATGTTTATCGGACTCATGCCACTTCTGAATTACTGTAGAGCTGGTTTTTTAATATTTACCTTAAAATTAATTTACTTTCCTACAAGTATTTTCAATAAATAGAATGAAAATTCTACGATTGACGTACCAGTTGGTAAAAACTTTAGATACGGGCGCTTGAAACAGACGCCTCAACATAATTGAGATAAAAGAAGCATTTGATTTGATCATCGCTAGTCAGTTTGTCGCCGAACTCTGACGGTGATCATGGAAGGTTGAAAAGCGTCAATATGTTTGACTGACGATAGCTTTTCAATGTTTTGCGTCTGATTAAACACAATGGGATTGGTGTTTATATCTAGCTCGCAAACTTGCTTTAACTAATTATCACCACCCGCACAATCAATGATTGTCTTACTAAACAAATTACCAGCCAAAAAATTAGCTTGCCACTATAATGTAACCTCTGATTCGTTGGAAAATTTTTTATAATATTTATACAAAGGTCATGCTTAAGAGACATGCCATAAGCATTTAACTTAATTTTATTTAATTTAAAACGAAAACATTTAGGAATAACATCATGTCTTAAACAAATACTTAAAAAGAAAATATTTGACGCTGGCCTCACGAGTTGTTGTTTCACAATCCGCGCAATCAATGATTGTCTTACTAAACAAATTATCAGGCAATAAATTAGCTATTCACTATAAGGTACCCTCTGATACTTTGGAAAATGTGTAGGTTATGATATGCAAGTGTTTTGCATTTATTTTTTTCGTTTAAATGTGCAAAATACCCATTGCCGTTATCAATTAAATTTATGTATTTCATATCTCTTAATTCTTATTGAATAATTTTCGGCGGTGTCTCAATTAAGTTTTTTCAATTCTCTGGACCGACTGTCAAATCCAGACTACTTACCCACAATGCAAGATGTGTTGCAGACTCGAGTCAAAACAACCGGTATTATCGACTACAAATTTGAGGCTAGAGGTCTGACTATTCGGTTAGTTTCCTTTTGGTCTATTTCAAAATAGTTTTATTTCGTTGAGAATTACCTGGAAACATGTAATGTAGCGGAAACATTTACGACCACAATTTTGATTATTTGCTTTTCCGAAAAAATGATATATTTTGTAATTGATATTGATTAAATCTTGGTCTTACGCATATTAAAGTTAAGTGAGGTCGATTTTGTCACCCATACTCATTTTTATTGATTAAACAAAGAAAAAATGAGTGGGTTAATGCAGGTTTATATCGATATTTCAGATTTGTCACCTTACTTTGTTAATATTTTATGTTAATATACAATTAAAAAACGTAGTGTCAACATGGATTTAATATTTTTACGTACAGAGAAAACATGGCTGTTTTGCACCAATTCATCTCGAAAGCACTTTCATTCAAATGTTACATTTTAAAGAATTTTTAGTGCGACAGAGCATTGATTATTAACCTTGTTATAATGTTGCGAAACCAAATTTTTACGTACGTTATCTTAATCTTTATTCAGAATATTTCGATGTCATTTTCCGTACCACTTTGTCAACGATTAGCTCATCGCACCGAGTAATATGACAGTTTTTAAATCATTACTGTTAGATACTGTTTGTGACGGAGAACTTATATGTTTATGCAATTGTGTATTAAGTGTTGTCCACTAAGTAAGAAATTAGATACAATATGACCAGAAGGTTAAACCAAAGTCAGCTTGAACGTAACGTATAATCTCCTGTAATGTCGTTTCGTGTTTGCTAGCGACACATCAGTAGGAGCTGGTATTACGCCCTTTACTCACAATGTATTTGGGTTAAGAATGTCCTATTTTCCCACATTCTTCAACAAAATATGTTGTAGGTAAAGGGAGTAATACCGGCTTATCTTCTTGACGAAAGCATGATCCAGCGTATGGACATAACTTAAAATATTGCTGAATCTAATCAGGACTCACTAACAGAGACTGTGTTTACTTCATAAAATGGATAAAATCCTATTTTTTATCCTGAAACGTCTTAATTCCAGCAATATGATAATAAACGCAACCAAAAGTCCCATATTTTCGCTACATATTAACTGGACTGAAATATTCATTTCTATACATAGCCATATTCGTCTATTTTGGACATTTGGTTCGTCGTAAAAACAGTGTTTACTCTAAAAACCTATTTGGTTTGCTTCTTAAACAATCTTGCACTCTTGTATATACTATTTTGAGCAGCTTTGCTTGGTATTACCTAATAATTACTGGCTTAAATTATAAACAGGCCAAGATACGTAGATTTTTATTAGAAATTCCGTGCATAATACGTAAATTCATGCAAGTTTATCGTAATCAACCATATTTGACCATTGCTTTTGTATTGGGCCTCTAGGTTTTTTCCTACTAAACTTATTGTTGTTATGGTTTTCCTTTAATGGTTACTTCAATAAACATATTTGGATATCCGTGATCTTATGGAGTCGCCTTATTAGTTTGTTTTGTAAAACTGCTGAGAATGGACCAACTGAAGAAGGCTGTCGATAAAGACAGCCGAAATATTTTGTTCAAAAAAGAAAACTAATGGAATTATAACTTCGTTAGGCAAAACGCAGATCAAGTAACTTACGGAGTCCCATGTTTAATAGTGCAAGTAATTTGCATTGAAATTCTTCCTAGCCGATTTGATTTATTTGGAAAATTCGCATCGAATATATTTTTTGAATTTTAGTCTGCGCTTAAAACAGTCTTCGATTTTCAAAATCAATATACTATGAGCGAGATTGAGAGGCTCTCCTCTAACAAGCGAATTAAATACGATGAACCGCGTTAATAAAGTCCTTATGTAGGTCATCTGTTTATGCATCTTCATTGAGGATTGTGAAGGTAACATCGATATACAACATAGTGTCTTTTTTATTGCCCAGTGAATGAGTAAAATTTTTGATGTTTCCATATTGTAAATGTTAACATCTGTCTGTTGGATTCCTAAAGCAATGCCTATTGCCATTTTATCTATGCGTTACAAATATTGTACAGGATGTGAGGTTTTTTGATGACTTGTTGAACGGATTTTGGAGTTGATCTATAATTTTGTTAGCAGACTATTGTTAAAAGATTCTTTAATTCTGAAGATTCTTTTTTACTTCTTTTTATTGTGATATTAAAATATATAGACAAGTTTATTTTCTTAGTTGTACATATTAGGAAAGTCGGGGAATGGTAATTTTATTATTCCGTTTTTAGTGTAAAATCTCTTTCCAGATCAAATTTGCGGTGCGCAGTATTGCGTAAAAAGTGCACAGTCCCTTGTCTATTACTCAATTAAGTATATATATATATATATATATATATATATATATATATATAAATAGAGAGAGAGAGAGTGGAAAACGGAAACCAATCAAATTGCGTGCGTCACATCCAGTTTAGGCTCAATGCTTGTACGTGCTTCTTCTGCTTACATAAATCCGGCTGCAATTTGTTTATCCATAAGGCATCGTAAGTATATATACTTGTGTTTATCACTGAGGCTAATCTTAATTTCGAGGTCATTGATAGCATGGTACAAGGAATTGCATGCATGAGCCTGATTAATGGGGAAGAAAAGAGTTTCTCCATTAGTCTTCTACAGACACCCTAAGATTGATATGCAATTGGCATCATTAGTTAATAGGGTCAGAGCCTCTACATTTTCATCCCTATTGACTGGTGCGCTTGGTTAAACTTGCTAAGAACCTCCCCACATTTGGCTGAGCATGTGTTCTGTCTGCTCATTTACAAATGGGTTCCTCCCGTTTAAAACTATTTAATCACCATCGGTATATTTTTTGGGCTTTTGTCTTTGAATATGCAATAAGACGCCATATCTTTATCATTCGGAATGTCTACCTGTCTTTATAAACTTAGAACTGTTGAAATCTTTACCTGTCATCAATTGTGTTGCTCATTTGTCCTGAATAATTTAGTTTAGAACATTACTTTATCATTTATCCGGCTTTATTTGCGCTATTTAATGTTAAGAAATATTTTTTAATGATAGGATTGTCATCATTACACGAGCATTCTCTTTCTGTTTTTCTTGTCGATATTTCGGCAACTACATTCGAATGTCTTTATAACGAGACTGATCATCATCGGAAATTTAGGCAAATATTCAAACAAGTATATATATATATGCGTGTTTATTTGTAGAAAGTAAAAAGAAACGGATCTCGTGCTCGATAAAATTTCTTTTTGTATTTTCGTATTATAGAAAGTTTTGGATAGGCGAGTTGTTGATTTCTCCTGATTTTCAACTCGTACATATTAAGGCTGCACGGGAATCTATAGTTGTAGTGCACCTAAATGATGATTATGTAGATTTGCTTGCTTTAGACTACGATGCAAACATAAATAGTGATCTAAGAAATAAAGATTTATACCGATGTCATTTGGTACAATAGAACCAACTGCTGATTATTTAATTTGGCTTGTGGCCATGGAATTTTTTTCATGACGACCTTCGTTTCCCAGATCGGTATACCGGCGTTGTAGTCAACATAGTCCGTACTTTCGATAAATAATCGATCTACCGAATGTTACCAGGTTGTGTGGGACTGAGGGCAAGCTTTTTTTTACAAAATTCGTTGCGTTCGACGTAGGAATGTTTGTCCATTGTTGCATCAATATAAAACGCTCTGGGCAAATTGTGGCATTCAGACTTGTTTGGCAGGCCATCTAAGGGAAGGAAATCTTTAAATTCAAATCTCCCACCACCATGTGAAATACGCGAGCTTGTAGTCTTCTAAAACCGTCATGCAAGTGATTATTTTCACTATTTGTTGCGCATTTAGCTTATTTCATTTCTTAATAATACATCGTGGTAAATTGTAATCTACATCTGTTATTATCTTTACATGCTTATGCTTGAAAATAATGATATGTTTACTTATAAATGATTAAACTTTGTTCATTTGCTTATAATTGTCTCACTTTAGGCTACAAAAAGTTCTATCATAATTTGTTATGCTTAAACAATTCGCAATTTAAAAAAAATCAAAGTTACGATTTTGATATAAACATTAATCCTATATATATATATATATATATATATATATATATATATATATATATATATATATATATATAATTATTACCGGTAGCGTAACCAATTATTATTTAATTATACATAAGATGTCAAATTTATTTAAGAATTTAAAAGAAGTATATTTTCTTTGTTGCTGATTCTGGTATTATCTTCTGGTCCTATTTTAACTAATTTGTTACTAGGTACACAATTCGTAATGCACATGTTTTTCAATTGTTTTGTTTTGTTAATGAACTACTTACCTTCTTTTACTCTTTTGCTATGCAGTATGTTTGATGTTGGCGGTCAACGATCAGAACGAAAAAAGTGGATTCATTGTTTTGAAAATGTGACTCTGTTGATTTTTATGGTGGCGCTAAGCGAGTACGATCTTACTTTGTCAGAGGATCGTGAAATGGTAAGTAAGTGTGAATTACTTTTTCTTTACTGTCTACTTCTTTTTGAGTTTTGAAAAGCATATTTTTAATTGTGTTTTTGCTAGAATAAATTATATTCTTTAAGTTATTTTCTTCTGTATTTGCTTTTGATATAATCGTAAAATGAAGGCGGGATTGAGTAGGGAGTCCACAGAAATCAGTCTAGACTGGTCATCAAAAACGTAATAACAGTGAAAAGTTCACATTGGTCGCATAAGGAATATTTGATTATCCTGTGAAGGCAGAGATTACCACATGAGTCATTACTGGAAACTAACTACAGCCGAAGTTTAAGCTATCACTGAAGACTAGAGCTTACCGTGCATGGCATGCCTTTATTGCCACTATGATTCACTGATCTGTATCGATGGCGCTTCAGTGACCTAGTTTTAACTTATTGCCCACTTGTAACAATGAATCTAATGGCTCATTTGTAGTGTCATTTTAACGTAACGCTGTATAGTAATGGTAATATAGTACAAATTAAAATATGATAGATTTTGTTTCGAAAATATAGAATATTATATACTTACATCTTGAGTAGTAGTTGCGATACTGTTTACATTTCATCCTAGTTTCCACATACCATTTCAGTTTTGACAAAATCCTGACCAACTCTTCTAAATTATTACAAGAAGTAATTTTATTACAAACACATACGCTTTATTTTTAGTCGTTTATTTATAGGAGTTTTATCGTATAGAGCACGTACTTTAGTAAAAGTAACTTGTAAATAATTCTTATTTCTTATTCATTTCGGTGGTTCAACAACTACATCCATTATTTGTTGATTCTACCTCATCTCAGTTCTTGTGCATTATATTCACATCAGTCCTTAATGGTTGGTTTGGATCATTATTCATCTAGAATGCGGACACAACCATCATCCAGTTTCATATGAAGCCTTGAGTTTGGTCTAACTGCGCAGTAACTTTTATTGTTAAATTTATAGTGACGGAATGAGAGCAAGCATTCCATACTGGAAGAGCAATTTTCGGTTGCAGAATGAAACTTTGGCCACTGGCATCTGGGTAGATGGTGCTCATCAGCCTTGGTTGGTTGACTGTTTAGGAGAAAGAAAACTCTGAATACAAATCATCACTAGGATTGGGCAACCTAGTGTTCTTTTACAGTCCACATACAACCATGAACAATACAAATTACAATGATTACATACTGCATCGTCCGTTGCGCAGTATAAAATGGGTCGCATTACCTGCTGAGCCGCGTAGGATGGATAAGCGAAATCGGGCTAGTGTAGGCAACTTTATCTCTGAAACTGCATCCTTTCCTTCCTCTTCCTCTTCTCAATCTACCAATAACGCTCTTTTAGATACTATGAATGTGGTTGGTGTTGATCATAGTCTAATATTGGGTTGCAAGAAGCTCTTGAACGTGTGTTGGATAAATTAGAAATCAACGTATGTTGCGTATCTCAAACCAGAATACAGGACCTCGCATGCATTAAAGAACTGATTGCAACATACCTATCTACGCGTTACTGGCTTTGAACACGGAGTTCTCAACCTGGTAAATGGCGCGTTGGTATTGTCCTTAGCGCACGAGCTGAAACTTGCTTAACTGAATGGATCCATTTAAATAGTCGACTGAGTGCGGCATGTTTAAATACATCTACTAAAATCACTAAAAACCCGTTATAAACCTTGCCTCTTCGATGTATCAGCATATGCTCCTACTGATTGCAGCACGGACGCTTTTTACTTCGAACCGAGCTCCTTACTAAGTAGAGCACGAAGTTCAGATATAGTCCTGATTATGAGTGACATGAATGCTCAAGTTGGGCGCTTAAGTAACAGAGAATTTCATTTTGGTGGAAGATACACTCTAAGCTCGACGCGCAACGATAATAGTAAACGGCTTTTTTATAGCAGCACTGAACATAGACTATGTTTAAGTTGTACAATCTTCAGACGTTGTGCTACATGGCGTCCTCCAGCACACGGACAACGATGGACTCAAATAGATCATATAGCAATTATTTATAGATGGCGTGGTTGCATCCAGGATTGTTTATCCGTGAAAATAGATAAGTATAAACCCCAAATTGATGTAGGCAAATTCGAACAACCGTCCTTCCGACAAAAATATGAAGATATTCTAAAGTCTAAGCTAATTGGTCTTGATGGCGAAAATCCGAATTTACTTTGGTCCAAGATAAGTTCTACTGTGCACAAAGCCGGTACTACTTTATGTGACATTGCATGACCCGTAGAAATAATTAATGTTCTCTATTAAATTTATGAAGATACTCGAAACAAGGCGTCAAATGCCACCTGGCTCGGCTCATAATAATACTCGTCACACTATAAGACGCCAAATTAAGCGCAGTGTAAAAGTCGATCTCGAAAACTTTTCGACCAGAAAGACTGAAGAAATGCAAAAAGCGTTCGTGTCAGATAATAGTCGCTGTTTGTTCTAACGTATTCGCAAAACAGGTCCGAGAAAATTAAAATTTATTGAAACTATAATAGATAGTAACAACCATTTCTTAACAGATAAAATAAGGCAATCATAATTCGTGCAATATACACCGTTGTATAAGTTTGACACCAGTCGTATCCAGATTATTGTTTCGATTATTTTACGTCGTCTTAGCGCTACGTGAACAAGCCGAGTTCCTATCTGGACGAGGTCGTATAGATAATATTTTTACCTTAAGGCAAGATTTTAAACAGCGACGTGTATATCGCTGTCCCAGAATAGCCGTCTTGCTAGACTTCAAGGGTGCATGTGATTTGGTGGATCGAAATGTTTTATTCCATATTTTGTCGAAAAGTGGTGTGTCCATAAAATTTGTTAAGATTAAATGCGCTCTTTACAAAAATAATTCTGGTCGCGTGAAGGTCTATAACGAATGAAAGCATAATTTTACAACCAGCAGTGGTGTTCGTCAAGGTTGTCCACTTTCCCAATTTTTGTTTAATTTTGTAATCGATGCTATTATGAACAACACTCTCACATACATTCAGGATGCTGGAGTTGAAGTTCTCCCGGGCGATAAACTAGTCGATCCTGACTATGCAGAAGATATCTTGCTATTATTTGACAATCGGGATGCTACCCAGGCCAACTTGAATAGATTATCAAACGTTGTTCCGTCTCTCGGTATGAAATTCACACCCTCTAAATGTAAGATACTTTTACAGGATCACCCACCACTCACTCCAACGCTGCGACTGTAGAATGAAGATCTAGACATAGCTGACAGGCTTACATATCTTGGGAGCTCTATCAATAACTTGGGTAATGTGTCCGTCGAAGTGAGAATGCGAATTGCGAAAGCTAGAGTAGCTTTTTCGAACCGTCGCCATTTATGGAGAAATGAGAGCATTTCACTCTGCCTTAACG
Organism: Eudiplozoon nipponicum; assembly: GCA_029291075.1. Taxonomy (NCBI): domain Eukaryota; kingdom Metazoa; phylum Platyhelminthes; class Monogenea; order Mazocraeidea; family Diplozoidae; genus Eudiplozoon; species Eudiplozoon nipponicum. The sequence goes on along the minus strand of JAQBSW010002134.1, from coordinate 43,693 downwards.
GTTGCGTATACAAGGCATCTGTACGCGCAGTTTTACTATACGATAGTGAAACTTGGCCTCTTAAAGTTGATTGTTTTAGACGCTTAAAGGCATTCTACCATCGTTGTTTAGGAAGTATAGCACGTGTTCCTTATCAACAATGAATACTTAATGTTGACATCTGTAGACGTATTTTTGGATCTGACAATAAGTGCTCCTCGTTAGAAAAACAAATAAGGCTCCATCATGTTTGTTGGCGGTCACATTTTGCGTATACCGTCAATTCGATTGCCAAATAGAGCTTTGTTATCTAATCCAGCACCAGATTGGCGTAAGAAACAAGGTGGGCAGATTTTGACATGACAGAAACAATTGAAGTCATTTACATCCAAATTGTGCAGTATAGGACCCACTCGTCTACCAGAATGGGGTTCGCGTGCGCATCATAGTTCTTGGTTAGAAACCATTAGCGATATGGCATCGAATCGAGCTCAGTGTCGATCTTGTTGCAGATGTCTAGTAGAATCATCTTCGTAACTTTCTTTTCTTAGTAGGGCAAAGTTAGCTGAGAAGTTTGGTTTGTTTATGACGTGATACAGTGAAATCCTCAAGGAAGCTGTATTGCTGATGTCGCCTTGCCCGAATGCTAACTTGGCAATAATGGTGTTGTGGAGAGGTTTGGTTTGCCTCATTTCTGTGAATCTTCCTGATAAATTTATTCATACTAACTAGGTATTCTTTCTCTCTCTCACACGTAAATCTCATTTGTAATTTGTCTAAATTATTATTTCTTTTATTTATATATATTTTCACTTATGATTAATGATACTGAACCATTAATCACTATTTACTTTTGGGTATGGTGATGATGATGATGATGAGTAGAACTAGTAGGCTCACAATTTACTCCTTACGCTCAGCTGACCAAATTAAGCGGGTGAATTTGTGCACGAAACTGTCCAATAGGTAGTAGCTATACTCAGTCATTCCCCACGTCTGAGTAATTCTAGTTTGGCTTGTATAATTTTCGAACTGAAGTGACAGAAATCACTTCGATCATGTATCACCATAAAGCTCAGATTTTCGAATTCGTTAGCAACTGTACCGCTCAGTATAAAAATGTTAATTGTTATATAAATCAGCAATGTGTGTCATGCGGGGCTTGGTGATATGAGCTATAGCCTATGGGGCCCTGAACCACATACTTATGATTCAAATTGAAGATGCTGTAACCCTGGATACTGCTGAGAAGTGTCAGTTAAGGACGAAATAGTTCCAGTTGATGAATTGTATTTTCCTTCCTATACATTGTTCAATTTATGCTGACACATATATATATATATATATATAGATATATATAAGAACAAAACGACGTACTCCATGGAATAACATTTATTAATAAATCTTATTTCTACCAGTATCTACAGCCATTGTTCTGGATTCGTTAGTAAATTCGTTCATCCAATCCCACTGTACATGTGTTGTAACCAATAACATCTCCTTGTTATGCTAGCCTTTGCTTTGCGCAATTTAGACCACTGCTTTTGCGCAATTTAGACCACTCCTTTTGCGTAACGTCATTTGGTGTGTCATCGCTTTCATTGTAATTGCGTCCGTAATTGATGTATGTGTCGTATTTTGCGAAGCGTTGGCTATTTTTAAAGGCATGTCAGTTATGTCTTTGTTCCAGTCCAATTTAATTTCTTTTTGAATTATTTTCTGCACGTTTAAGCAGGGCTTCAGCTTATTATTTGCAATAGCTTCAAAAGCCAGAAACATTTTCTCTGTTTTTGCCTTGTAGAGAACTGAAAAATTACTACTACTGACAGCATGGCCTGTATATATATATATATATATATATATATATATATATATATATATATATATATATATATATATATATATATTTGTGGAAGTGTAGCCATTGCTAAGCATATTAATCGGGATGCCAAAAAATAATCATGATTGAGGGTGCCCAATTTAATGCATTGTTTTATTGGCTTATCTATGCTTACGTTGTTACTTTGAAGAACATGAAAACTCTTATTTTGGATAGTTTAGCTTATCATGCACTCTACGTATAGATAACACCTTGACACCTGTTATATTCCAAACTAAATAATAGTTTAATTATTTGAAAGGCATTAAACTTGTGCAGTGAATCTGTACCTTTATCACTTTAGTCATTCCATAGATATCTCGCAAGGTTTCTGGGGCAACACCGAAATAGGCTGACGCAATGATTTCTCTTTGAAGTTAACTGTTGTCAATTTCTTTAAAAAAATTGATTGCTTTACCACTCTTAAAAATAAACCTTTTGAATGTAGTTTCGTATTTTAAAAGAACATATTGTTCTTCAACAAGGCATCTAAACCTTTGTTTAAATCTAACGTTGATCTAATCACGCTGACTTTTTATGATCTGTCTTTTCTCCATTTCACATTCAGAATCGGATGGAGGAGTCGTTGAAAGTGTTTTCCTACATCCTAAATGGGCCGTGGTTCAAAAATTCTGGCATTGTTTTGTTCCTTAACAAATGTGACCTTTTCAAGGAAAAACTACGCAACACGCCACTGACAGTTTGTTTTCCTGAGTTTACAGGTAACATAATTATTCTAACCAATTTAATTCGTTGTCATCATAAATCCGACTGAAGTTTCGCAACACTGCATGAGTGCGCGAATATGCGTATGGTGTTTATGCACTGCTTCAAAGTGGCAAACCAAGTAATGCTTATCATTGCCTGTACAATGTTCATGATTTTCTAGCCTATCTGGCCTACATACAATTGTAAACGATCGTACCGGCGATGTTGTGGTTTTTGTTTCTTTATGCCGTACTACGCTACACTGGTGGTGCATTTGTGCTACTATTGTTGCCAAATCATGTAGGCCAATAACTAGAGATTATTGGACTAATATTATTTCAAACTGCGTGGGAATGGGTTATTAGTTAAGTATAATTAAAAAGTCAGTGATTTTAGCTAATATTATGCGATTTCTAATGTTGATGATGATGGTGATGTTGTTGGTGATGATGAAGATGATAGTGGTGATGATGTTAAGGCCAAATGAAAACTAAGTTGCAAGGTGCGTACAAATGAAGCCGATATTATTGCATTCAAGTGCAGCTTATTTTGTTCATTAATGATTAAGACTAGTTCAATCTTTCTAGAAATCTTTGTACTGTGGTTTTCTCGTAATGAGTATAGTCGATGCGCGCCAGCGGATGTAGTTGGCGATAATTTTATCAAATCGATTAAATATGAATAGAAACATTCTTCTCTGTAACATGAATTAAAATATGCGTGTATTGATGGCTTTTTTAACGTTCAGCAAGGGTTCGTGCTGGTTGATTTAAAATATTGCACAATAATATACACATACTTAAATACATACTTCCATACATAATTGCATGTACAAACGTAGATTCCAGTGCACCTTAAGGCAAGAAGGCATAATTGAGCAAATCTCTCCACTGTATCCCGTTTGCCGCTGGACTACCTCATTTTTCTCATTTAAGTGCTTCTTTGTTAGTGAGTTTACAGTTATGGAGAAACAAGAATATTTCTTTCTGGTTTAAAAGCCATGTTGAATATGCATTTGTTCGTGCAGTTAAATCATAGGCTAGTGAGATGGTCCCTTAGAGTTGATAATTTAAGACGCTTACAGGTATTCGACCACCGTTGTATAAGAAAAATAGCACTTTACTTTAATCAAGGTTGCGATCTTGATATAAACACCTGACACATTATGTACATACATTTGTTAGAATAAACTAAGTAACGATAATGTATTAAAGGAAATTCATCCAGTAGACAGATTTCGTTTTTATTGGGAATTCATCTCGTACTCGCCAGAATTTTCCGCGGACGGACTTCGAACCTGGGAACGTCTGCTTGGGAATCTCGTGCTCTAACCACTGATCCACCCTGGACAATTCGTGATGAGTTCTCAATAAAGACTAACCCCAGTCAACTGTATGAATTGCCTTTCCTACACTATACTATACTTAGTTTATACTGATAAATTTATGTACATAATGGGCCAGGTGTTTATATCAAGATAGCAGCCTTGATTAAAGTAATTGATATCACCGCTTGCGCAACCAATTTTTCTTTAAACATAGCACATGATAGTTACCAACAAAGAATAACCAATGCTGGCATCCGTAGACGTATTTTTTATCGGTCAACAAGCGCTCTTTCGTTCGAAAAGCATCATCAACTTTGTTGGCTTAGTTACGTCTTGCGTATAACTTCAATTCGATCACGCAGTAGAGTATTATTATTTAACCCAGTGCCAGATTTGCGTAAGAACAAGGTGGACAGATTTTGATATGACAGAAATGGCTAGTATCAACTACATTCCAATTGGATAGTATGGGTGGCAATCGTCTGTCTAGATGTGATCCACGTACGCATCACGATTTTTTGTAGGGAACCCTGTTTAATATGGTATCGTGACGAGCCCAGTGGCGATCTTGTAGATTTCTTGCAGTATCACCTTATTAACTTTATTTACTTAGTTGTGCATAGTTAGCTTAATGGTATGGTTTTGTTCATAAAGTGATGCCGTGAAAGCTGAAAGCAAGCTTACTTGGCCATAATGTTTTTGCGCAGAGGCTCTTTACCTCGCTTCTATGTATTATATATGTAAATATACTCATATTATCGAGATCCTCACTCGCATTAATCGCTATCCTTTAATAATTTGTCTGCCTAAATTATTATTTTTGTCATTATTATTACTTTTTTATTTTTGTTATTTTGCTTATAATTATTAGGCATTGAAAGTTACTTATGGCTTTTTTATTGCTGTACACGTTGCTCTTGAATAGTGGTATCTGACCGAGAGCTGATTGGCCTACCGTTCCTGTGGTTCTAGCTATTCACCGGGGTTTCTTGTGGGTTTGGCGAGCAGGATGTATAAATAGCCTCAAACAGTTCCTTAGCAAGCGCGGTCGATATCAAAACATTAGCACTGCGAAACGTTAAAAGAGATACATAACTTTACTAACCGAACTCATCATCATCATCATCATGTCCAGCCATACAAAAGTCAAAAGTGACTTATTTTCATCTGCCATATAATCATAAGGAGTGAAAAAAAGTATATAAGTGAATTTAGACAAATTATTAGTGAGATTTACAAGAGAGAAAGGGGGGGCAGAGAGAGAAGGAATACCTTGCTACTATGAGTAAATTTATCAGGATAACTCACAGAAATGAGGCAAACTGAACCTCGCCACAACACCATCACGGCCAAGTTAGCATTCGGGCAAGGTGACATCAGCAATACAGCTTCCTTGCGGATTTTACTGTAACACGTCATAAACAAACCAAACCTCGCAGCTAACTTTTCCCTACTAAGAAAAGAAAGTTACGACGATGATTCTACAAGACATCTGCAACAAGATAGCCACTGAGCTCGGTTCCATGCCATATCGCTAAGGGTTTCTAACCAAGAACTATGATGCGCATGAGGACCCAATCCTGGAAGACGAGTGGGTCCTATACTACCCAATTTGGATGTAAGTGACTTCAATTGTTTCTGCCATGCCAAAATCTGCTCACCTTGTTTCGTAAGCCAATTTGGTGCTGGATGGGAAAAAAAGGGCTCTACTTGGCAATCGAAATGAGGGCATACAAAAAACGAGACCGAGCCAACGTAGTTGATGGAGCCTTATTTGTTTTTCTATCGACGAGGTCTTATTGACAGATCCAAAAATACGTCTACGGATGTCAACGTTAGTTATTCGTAGTCGGTAACCAACATGTGCTATACTTCTCAAACAACGATGATCGAATGCCTGTAAGCGTCTCAAATCATCAACTCTTAGAGGCCAAGTTTCATTAGCGTATAGTAAGACCTCGCGTACAGATGCATAGTAAACACGACCTTTAAGGCAAAGTGAAATATTGGCGTTTCTCCATAAATGACGAAGGTTCGAGAAAGCTACTCTAGCTTTCGCGATCCGTATTCTCACCTCGTCGGACATATTGCCTACGTTATTGATAGAGCTCCCAAGAAATATAAACTTGTCGACTGTCTAGATCTTCATTCTGCAGTCGCAACGTTAGAGTGAGTGGTGGGTGATCCGGTAACAGTATCTTACATTTAGAGGGTGTGAATTTCATACCGAAATACGGAACAACGTCTGTTAATCTACTCAAAGTGGAATGGGCAGCATCCTGATTGTCGAATAATAGCAAGATATCGTTCGCATAGTCAAGATCGACTAGTTTATCGCTAGGGAGAACTTCAACTCTATCATCCTGATTGTGTAGGAGAGTGTTGTTTATAATAACAAAAATGGGGAAAGTGGACAACCTTGACGAACACCACTGCGGGTTGTTAAATTATGCTTTAATTCGTTGTAGACCTTAACTCAGTGTTATGATCTAAACCAACCATATTCATAGTATCTAAAAGAGTGTTATTGTTAGATTGAGAAGAGGAAGAGGAAGGAAAGGAGGCAGAATCGGCGATAAAGTTGCCTGCAGTAGCCCGATTTCGCTTATCCACCATGCGCGGCTCAGCAGATAAGGCGTCCCTTTTTATACTGCGCGACAGCCGATGCAGTATGTGATCATTGTAAGTTGTACTTTTCATGGTTATATGTGGACTGTAGGTCGCCCATTCCCAGTGATGGTTTGTATTCGAAGTTTTCCTTCTAACCGAACTAGAAAGATCTGAACTGAGAGTAAGCTCGAGATAGAATTAGAGCATTCGTAGAAGACGTTCAACATGGACAACTATCCTGATAAATTTATTGCTGATGATATGTCACCTCTCTCCGTAAGAGTTACACAAAGTCTACCTGAATTTCCATTTCGATTAGGTTTTACAGCATCCATTATCACCAAAAGAAAACCCGTACTTAGTAAAACTTTCCAAATATTAAGTTAAACATAAAATGCGTCACTCCGTAGACCATGTTATTGAACGCTTACGATCAACATCATTATTTCTTCCGATATCTGAATGTGTACAATTTCAAGCGTAGGTGCGACAATACGAACATGTCAATAAAATTTGCCAACACCTGCCCCCGGAAGTTGCCCCACTACTAAACGAACAGTAAATAATATTTGTATCCGAACAAGACATCAAAGGTGCAGAAATAACTTATATAAATCGTTGTAGTACGATTTTTACCAAGTACGCACACTGGCAATTCTAAATAAAAGTAGAATACAATTAAAAAGGTTTGCATGTCAAATAAATGTACAAACCTTTTCAAACTGACAGTATGCTCAGTTTAGATGAGCAATTATCTCATACAAGATGAATAACCTGACGTCATGCACGAAGAAAATATAACACTTACATACCTCATCCGCACATATACTGTTAGAATGCAATCTGAACAAACCTTCAAACATTCGAAAGAACCTTGATATTCTCAACAAGGTTTTGGCATCCACTGTCTTCAATTTGACTCCGAATATTTCCAATTTCGGTTTCAGAAGCCTCTTATAACGGAAAGCTCATCCGACAAACAATTCTACGTTTCTCTAAATCAAGTTTTCGAGCTTGAAGTAAACACCAATCCAGTTGTATTTAGCCAGTCGTCCATAATTGGTTCGCAAACTTGATTTAAAGAATTTTTGCCACCACCCGCGCAATCATTGACTGTTTAAACAAGTTGACAATCAATATGTTAGGTGATAAATTTATTTTAAACTGTTTCATTTGTACTTATACTTATACATTTGTTTAAGAAAATGTTACATTCAACGTCTTATTCAAGTTAGCTTCACAAATAAAAATATTCACAGAATAATTCGCCATAATCTTCTCCGGGAATGTGATTTCCTATTAGTATTTTACTAATTGTCTAGTTGTACTGAATGTAAACTTGAATTTTGTTAAACTTTTGCCTGAATATATCAAATGACAGCACATGACTTTTATACGCACTTAAATTTTATGCTTTTAATTATACGATGAGACATTCAACATTTTATAAATGTTTGACAATTTGTTCTTGTCTGCATAAATGATTGTTTTTTGTTTGTTTCTTATTATGATTATTGTAAACATGTTTGAGGATTTTTATCTTTTTACTGCCAAATTCTGTTTTTGGTTTATGACAATTCGAAAAACTACCGGTTCAAAAGTAAGCTAAAGCACGATGAAAACTGATACACGTCGTATTCATTTGCCGAATACATATATTTGCATTTACATTACTGACAAAATCTAACATTTTTGAAACCTTAGTACAATCACCTACATTAAGTTGCCTAACTAGAAGATGCGCTATATTTTATACATACAATTTATGTTCAAAGGCGATATGATTTGAACACATGACTATATATGCGGTTTTGTACTTTATTTTGACCACCCAAGAAGAAGAAGCTAATTGAACAATGTTTATTGAATTGCTTTCTAAAGAATTGTACAGTGCGGCTATATAAGTCATTTAAACTATTTTCAGTTTCTAAATCTTATTTCTAAAATGCATCAACCCGTCTTAGTCTTCATTGCATCTAAGCGGTCGTTCCAGCCGGATTAGATTGCGTATGCCATTGGGCCTGCAATATTGCAAATTGAAATTTGTGCACGGGTTAGCTATAGGATGATGAAGCAATTTGTGGTGGTTCAACAGGCGTTGACCACTACGCAGCCTTCATGATTGTTAGAAATATCAATACAATATTTACAGTGAATTAACAATCATTTTTTGCGAGAGTAGCTATAACAAGTAATTAAATCATGGTTGATAGCTTCATTTAAACGCCAATCGCACTATATATAAACATGTATGTGGTAATATCAATTAATTAAATCAAGCTTGAGTGTTTGATATAAACACCAATCGCATTGTATATGTATGTGTTCTGAATCACAGTAACAAGCACAGCAAACGGGCAGAATGATTAGACAAGTCAGAAGAAAGAGTTGCCTAAAATATTAGGCTTTATTCATCATATAATGCAGATATACATGCTAAAAGACAAAACAAAACATGTTAGTATATGAACGGTGTGAATATAAATGTGTGTACAAATAAACAATCATATCAGTATGCTGATAGAAGTAAAGCATTGTACGAGATAGCAATGGTATTCATTCAGTAGTCCATGTTCGTTCTTATTGGGAATGCCAAATACTGCTTACAAGTTTTCTGTGGGACGGACACAAACCGGGGCACATTTGCTTCGGAGTTAGCGAATATTCACTACGCTAATCTGCCGTTCAATGCAGAATTTTCAGTTATACACAATTTTTATTTATTCTTTTCTTCTTACGATGCCTGTTTGGCATTTCTTTAGAACTGAATTTCTATTTGACCACCCAAAACCTGTCATTATTGAACAGACATCACACCACCTTGAGAAGTGGCATTGAATTGAAGATTTAAACCTTTAAACAATCATTGATTGCGCGGGTGGTAGTAATAATTATTTAAAGGCTATCTTAAAGCACAAAGCTATTATAAGATTGAAAATGGTTTGTACTGTGCGGAAGTTTGGCGCAGTCGATAGTCACACTATGAGGCGGATGTGCCCCGGCTCGAGACAGGTGCGCAGCAAAATTCCGGTCAGTATTTTCAGAGTTCCTACTAAGCACAACACCGGACTGCTGGATGAATTTTCTACTTTATACATAGTTTAGTTTATACTGACAGAAATATAAAGAAGTTGCAGCTCTTACAAAAAATCAGCAATTTATGCGCATATACTACTTAGGTCACGTTGTCAGTAGTAATCAGTTTCGGTACCGTATTAGACAAAATCCGAAAAAATGTTTCCGGCTTTCGAAGCTATCGCCACTAATAAGCTCAATCCTCGCTTAAATGTGAAAAAAATATAATTAAAAAATCCATCAATCTGAATGAAAATAAAAACACGACTAACACATTTAAAGTTAATTTCAAGCAAATTCAAAAGTACAGCTTTTTTAAATGAAATAATGTACATAGCTAAGATGTGATTGTTTACGACAAGCGTACATTTATGATCGGATGAGCGAGAATATCACTAGCGAATCTATAATGTAGGCTGTAGGTACTGGTATAAATGATATTTATTAATAAATGTCATTCCATGGATTACGGTTTTTTTGTTTTCAAATATATGTATGTGGTTGGATTGGTGTTTATATCAAGCTCGCCACCTTGATTTAAATGATATTTATTGTGATGTTAACGGGAAACTTCGTTAAGGTTTTTCAAAAGATTATATGATTCGACCAAACCAATCGTAAAAATGGCGAGCTTACTTTCTTAACGCTTGATGTGTACACTATTTTAATGTGGGTCCATCATTTTCAATTAGGTTATAACTTATTTTGTGATCTAAATCGATAACAATAGTTGTTTATGCCAACAGGCTTATGAGAGTTTGTAAAGCGAAATAATACTTTTTAACTAAAGTAATTCACTTCATTGAGTTTCTGAACATCTTAAATTTTGTTATCAGGTCATACTTCATACTTCTGTGGCCATTTCAGACTGGGTATGCGCGAAACACACTGGATAAATATTTCGGAAATTTGAATTCGGTTTTGACGACGCATCGGCCTGTGTCCAATATACTAAAATTTGTTATGCCACTTTCTCGATTGGTGCCGTATTTCGATATAGATATGCTCTTGCTATGCCTGGTTCATCTATGTCTTCAATACAGTCCTTAATAGTTTTCGGGATCCCTGTATTGAAGGCTGGTAATAGTAGCCGCCTGGTTAATATTATAAACGTTTAAGGTGTCGTTCGATCGAATACCGGTTATCGACTGGCATTAACTATGATCATGAATAGTTCACTTATTTTTATCTAAATTAAGATGTCTGAAGAAAAATTATCATTCATCAGTGCGTTCGGCTTCTTGCTATCTCTTTAGGAGCAAGAGTTTATACTGATGAAGACTTTGCTGCAGCGGATTTGGTCATTTATGTAACTCAATCATCGTCGTGCAAATATTTTCTTTTAAAATTATCAAGGTCAACTCGTTCATTTCTCGTAATGTCAAATCCGAAGTTTGAGTCTAGGGAGTTGTCAATCCATGCCCTCGCTCAGTTTTGTTCAAATTACTATCAGATCAACGCCGAGAGATTACTAAAAACGACAACGTACGGACGAGTTGCTGAATAAGGCCACTCTATTATACGTCAAGCCCGTTGAATTTGGTTAATAAACGCCGATTTCACTGGCTACAACATAGTCTTTAAATTAATTACTTATCTCATTAGTTAAGCCATTGAGTTAAACCCAATTGAATTTTTTATTCTCAGAAGTGATAAGCCGGTCAATATAATTCGCAATTGCCACTCGGCTCCGCATTTGCCTACCTCGGGTTCATAGCCACATGATTTTCATTGAGGCAAGCCTCTCTCCTTTTTTCTTTTAATTATGCTATTAGTTGATCATTGTAGTCCGTGGTTTCAACTTTTCAGTGCGTATATCTGGGATCTATATTGATTCCAGAGATTTTGTTCAATTAAGTATGTCTGCGGCTTATGCGGCCAGTAGCGTAAACTAGCTACATTGAACTTTACTTGAATTATTTCCGATTTGCTTACGGCAATTAGATAAAAATTTTGAATTTTTAATTCTGCCAGGTTTCTCTGTTGATGATATTGTTGGTGAACTAGACCGCCGTTCGTCTTCTACACGTATTCTATGTGCATTTCTCATATAAAATTTATTTATATTTACACGACCATTGGTTTCGCGGATGGTGATAATTATTTAAATCAAGGCTGAAAGCCTGATATAGACAACAATCTGATTATATGTCTATTTGCCACTATAAACGAAACATTGCATGAGGTTGATTGATATTTTGACTAATTGACTTGATGTGTGTTATAAATTTAACTGCGAATTAAACGCCTATCATTTTAAAATGTAGTGTTCAAATCTTCGTTCATCCAGGTCAGATACATGTCATCAAAACCGGTTGATATACAGGTTCTATGCATACGTTTATTTATTATGTAACTTAGGTTATTGTCACAGAATAATATTTCTTTCATTTCGAATGTCTTTTGAAGCCTCAGCATATTATATTTATGTTATTTTTTGCATGATGATGATAATTGCTTGATGGGTTTGCAACATTTGGTCATCCAATTTTTAGCTGATTTAGCGTGTTGAACAGTTTATTAAAATCAATTATTTGCTTTTTCTATTTCACACACTTTAGTAAAATTAATGCGTGGAAGTAGATGATGAAGAATGCATCCCTAATAACATCAGAAGATTATGAACGACTCTATCATGCGAGGTGTTTCATTAAGAGAGGCAAAATTAAAGAAGCATAATATTAGGTCAGCTTTGGTTCGCAACACTGGAGAACGGCAACGCTATTAATCTTGATTAATACAATCTGCATGCTTTGTTCTTTCGTAAACGGTTTGCAAGATGGTTAAAGTCGAACACCAACCTAATTATGATTATAATCAAGGTTGCGGTCTTGATATAAACACCTGACCTATTAATTACTTACATATGTCAGTATAAACTAAGAAGTGTATAGTGTAGAAAAGGCAGTTCATCCAGTAGACCGATTTCATCTTTATTGGGAACTCATCATGTACTGGCCAGAATTTGCCGCGGACAGGACTCGAACCTTGGCACGTCTGCTTCGGAATCTGGTGCTCTAACCACTGAGCCACCAACCTAATTAAACAAACATTGGTTGCGCGGACGCTGATAAAAATTAAATTTAATTAAGGTTGCGATCTTGATATGGAAAAGGCAATTCAACCAGTAGACCGGTTTGTCCTTTTTGGGAAAAACCTAATTAATTTAACTATGTATAAAGCATAATAAAATTAACGCCAGTCACGCCCAATGACGCGTCTTGATCTATAATGTTCGTCATAAGAACACAATGAAACACTTATTAACAAAGACCAAATTAAAATTCAATTTAGATATTGTAAGCAAATATGTGTCTTTTAATCTTAGACGTCTGCAACAACGCACAAACACTGATTGCCTTTGAATGGATATTCTGATTAGAAGCTTTCATTTTCTATTTATTATTTTACAACCATTCTGCTAATTAAACGAAAATTGGTTGTGTGGGCGGTGATATAAATTATTATAATCAAAGTTGCGGTCTTGATATAAGCACCTGGCCCATTAATTACTTACATATGTCAATATAAACTAAGAATTGTATAGTGTAGAAAAGGCACTTCATCCAGTAGACCGATTTCGTTCTTATTTGGAACTCATCATGTACTGGCCAGAATTTGCTGCGGACAGGCCTCGACCTGGGCACGTCTGCTTCGGAATCTGGTGCCCTAACGAGTGATCCACTCTGCCACACACTACACTATGCGTCATAATGGCGGCTTGGTCAAATTTATTCGACTATTTTAAGCCTGTTGGCTTTTATTATCAACCGTGTAACTTTCTGAAACTGATAATATTGGCTCAAATTTTCGTCAAAGATGTGTCATTGCTCCAACCTTCTTTGCTAAAGTTACCAAAACGCCGAGTGGAGTTCAGTTTCAATGCCCAGCTTCCTGACCAAAATCACGCATGATGCTCTTTTACAAAACATTTTGTTATCAGTTTTGACTTGAAAATTTCCATCGTGTATGGTCGAAAGCTATCTGCGTTTAAAACGATTTTTATAACCATTTTTGTTCTCTGTCTAAGATCATGCAGATTAGCGCTATGCAGCGAATCGTCTCTTCTGGATCCATGAAAAAGTAATATGATTAGCTTCTGTAGATATTTCAGGACATGTAAGAATTATTATGCAAGTTATTTAAAACGCATTTTTATTTCACGAAGCACCAGGTCTTAGATTTCCATGCCAGGTATATTATTAATTACTGGGTAGAGTTATTAGATGAACGACTGGATGAATGTCTGGACGACTATGTAGATCGATGTACTTTCTTGATTTGATACCAACAGACCATCGAGATGCATTAATCAGGGCCACAAGTTACGAGCCGGCCAATTTATTTCGTCATCGTATGTTGTTATGGAACGCCCAAGGCATTGGTGCACTGTTGGAAAGGACCAGTTACATGATCTACTCGCCAGTGTATCGGGGTAAATCTGATGGGCGGATAGCATTGCTAAAGTTTTCAAGAAATTTAGTAGCTGTATACTATTATGCGCGATATCGATCATTTGGTCATACTGCACTTTGTCTCGTCTTCCTAGGAGCAACTAGGTAAGCTAGCGTCAAACTGAGCCAAAACGAGTAGACTGTTTAAAACTGTCTAACTGGCATAGGCTTTTACGGAACGTACCGTGCGAGAAACCCTCAACTCAATGAGTGAATGTTGGCATTGCAACATTAATTTTGTCATACCAAATTAGTAATGTATAATTTTTTATAAAAAGAAATCAAATCGTATGCAAATCGAACAGATGAAAGTAAATTTTCTTTGTGTATCTTGAGTCATTTCTATTAAACTTAACTTCACTATGTGTTATTTTGTATTCTTCACTAATTGAACCAACCGGCTTATTATTTTCAGTTGAATCGCAGAGGATCAGTGTTCTGTTTTCTAATGGAATGCTTGTAAACAGCTGTGTTACACCTAGTAAAACCATTTATTTATTGAACCATACACCTATTTCGTCGTATCAGTTTGAAATAATTCCAATTCTGTTTCACTTACTTACCGCGTTCTACATTGTTCCTTTTATTAACTTTAGAGGATACCTATTAAAAAACGTATATTTGAACTGATTATGGTGAAGAAAAAAATAAGATCTGTTACATTTTATTTTACACGTCGATTATCCTAAATGTTAAGTGGATATACTAATAGTGCTCGTAGCAGAGAGAAACTAATTTATAATTAAACATGATAGAAAATTTTAGATTTTGGGCATATGTGGGCCTCCAGGTGTTCAGATAAATGCAATTTAATGTGACCTAGGTGGAATTGTTCAATCGTCGTTTGCACACGCCAATTGACCTCTAGAGGTTAAGATTAATTCAACTGTACCTAACCGTCTGGAAAATATTTATTATATGACATCTAATGAAAATTAGTTAAAATTATGCACTCGTGGTTTAAACGTTGATTTAGATTGGGAGATTACCTTGAAATGAGGTCGTTCAAATTCCTTCCAGATAACGATAAAGTGAAATTTGAATCCCTAACGCAGAATATGAAAATACTCATACTTCTGAAATCATACTTTTATGAACTCTTATAATTTGATTGAGATTGCTAATAAATGCAAAAGATTAGCAAACATGGGCGTAGTCCCGATGTACGCCGATATATCGGTAGTCACATTTCTTCCTTGATTTCGTTGTTTTATTATTTCTTACTCGTTAATATTAGATACGATTAACATGTTCATGGATTGTATTAAGTTATATATAATAAATTATTTTATAAACTAATTAAAAGTGTTCCAATAAACCAAGTATTTTCGGTTGCAATAGCAAACAACTTTATGCATTACATTGATAAAAATCATTTAGACCTGAAACATTTGAAGCTAAAAATCTTTCTACGATTCTTGGATGATATATTAATTAAATATATTGAAGAAACAAAACAACTGGAATTAAGCCTGTGTTAGTCTAAACGAAGATCGGGTAATTTCGATTAATCCAGTTTCGCGTTTTTCATACGGATACATTAATTTTTTGGAATCACAGATCAGATTATTTCTTAATCTTAGCTGATCAAATGAATGAAATCCAATTTTCGACTGATAAGGAGTTGGAGGAGGAATTATTATTTTTCGATCTAAACTTATTTAGGAAATGTCAAAAACTCAAGAGATTTATTTACTTATTTAATTTCAAGTCAATCAGCCAATATGGAATGAAAATGGGTATCTCAAAACCACTGACAATTAAAGTCTTAGGCTAACGGGTATAAAACATAGAGAGATTAAATTAAGTAGAAACCGAGAAATATAACATCCAAAAGGACACACTGAAAATAATAAAAGAACGGTGAGGGATATCGCCAGTAAATTTAACCAGAATATGAAGTTTGTTAAATCTGATAGAACGAAGTGTAGTAGTGCAGCTGAACAGAGCTGACTGCCTGACTAAATCAGTGTATAGCAATTCAGATTCATAGCGGACTGCCTGCTTGGTTATTATCATCATTTTTTTAATTTTTGTAATAAATGTATTTATTTGTTTTTGCTTTTTTTATCGATTTTTGATTGCTCAAACTGCCATTAACGGTAGAAAATATTTAGTTATATGTTCCGCTAAATAACTAAGCTAATGTATATCTTTGCTCTCAATTTTAAATCACTCATTTTCAATGCGTTATAAACTATTTAATTAGGTTTCCTTATTTAGATTTGACTCATATATAAAGATAGAGTTATATATATATATATATATATATATATATATCTTATAATTAGGGAAAACACAAATAACAAAGTGGATAAAGGCCATTTATTTCGTGAATACTAATCATCTCTTATACAATCATACATATTTATACATTTTGGGTTTTCAATTGATTATGCTAGTGGTAACAAATCTGACTCGTTTTTACTGCCTGTTTCTTGTTTTGACTAGTTGGTGAGTGTGTATGCGTTTGTGTTTGTGTTGTGTATGCGTGTTTGCATGTGTTGACTTGAGACTATTTAGTTATGTTTATTACAAATGAACTTTTGGCTTCCGTGCCAAACTTACAGTTGTGCTTTCAAATGAACACACTGTTTGAGAATTATCTTCATTAGGAATTATATGATGAGGCTATGTAGGCTTTCAGTGTTTATCAATTTGTGTGTCTAATGCTGTTACGTGTTTGTCTTGACATTTTCATGCCAACTGGGACAGCCGTTCTAGCCGGGTTGGGTTAACTGTAGCAATGATAGAGTAGAGCATGCCTACAGTATAAAACTTGGGCTATGTGCATGAGTCGGCTATGAGGCAATGGCGCAACTTATGTTAGTTCAATTGTTGTTAATCATTAAACTGATAAGCGTTGGATCAGTTCTGTATCTGATTTAAAACTGAGCAGTAAATTAAAATTATTAGCGTCTAAATAAAGCATGCGAACCGTATTTAGAAATTTAATTAACACAGGCTCTAATCATCCTAACCAAAAGTTGGAAATTTAACACCGAAACACTGAAAGTACAAGAAACGCCATTGTGGCTATATCTAATTTAATTTCGCTTTGTCTTTATCTGGAAGGAATTATGCTATTTTAACGGCCTGAGTAATTGCCTCATTTCTAGGTGATTTCTAAAATTAAATTGACGTTTGCAAACAACGTTTGAACTATTCCACCTGTCTCATTAAATTGCATGTAATGGATATTTACCACACGGTTAGTTACAATTTAATTTATCTAAACAATTGAATGCCAAAAATCTCAAATTTTCTATCATGTCTAATTATAAACTTTTTTCTCTGCTACGTCCACTATTAGTAAATCTTCTACATTTGGGATAACCGACGTGTAAAATAAAAAGTAACAGATCTTATTTTGGTCTTCACCCCAATCAATTAAAATATACGTGTCCTTAATGGGTATCCTCTAAAGTTAATAGAAGGAACAATGTGGAATGAATAACAGTTTGTTGCAGATAACTAGTAAGAAATTAGTTAAAATATAACCAGAAGGATTGACCAAAGACGGCATGACTGGAACGTGAAATCACGTGTGAACACTCGTTCCATGCTTACCGTTGACTCATCAGTAGGAGCCGGGATTACGCCCGATACTCACTGTATATTTAGATGAGGAATGTTGGTAAATTGGACGGTGCAACCTCCTATACGTATGTGTAAACTTGCAGTAATTAAATAAACCAGAATTTGACGTATTTCAAATCTGATTGGACGAAACAGGTGTAGGGCTTAGGTAATACCTGACTCAATTTTAGGCATTAAAGTACAACTCTGCAGCGTCAAAATGCAGCATACGACCCGTCTTAAGGTTACCCAGGCTTTAAATTTCTTAACCAAAATAAGAAAATCGAACATAGGTACATTAGGATTAAGTTAAATTCTATGTAGATGTGGACATATCCATAGACCTGATCTTGCTCACCATGCATTGAAGACGAGGCTTTCAATTTTCCATTATAAACTAAGTATTGCTTAATGTCGAAAAGGCAATTCATCCAGCAGACCGATTTTGTCCTTATTGGGAACTCTTCACGTACTGTTCAGAATTTTCCGCGGACGGGGCTCTAACCTGGCTACGTCTGTTTCCGAGTCTATCGCTGTAACCACTGAGTCATCCCGCAGCATAAATTTATTTTGTACGTTGTTTTCCTGGAGGCTTGGCATACCATCGTCCTATTTGTGTGTGAATTCGCTGATTTATGGGAAACGCTTAGTCCCAGTGTTCTTATCTCAAGTAAATAGCCCCCTTTAATTTTGCATAAGAATTCAGTTTTTAAACCTCTTTATGCATATTTTTTGTTCAGCTAATTTTGTGCCTTCGTAATTTGTATTGAGAAATAACTCATGTTTGAACGTATACATTTATTATAAAGTAGGTATGTACAACACAGCTAAAACGTTTCTTTGTTTTTCTCTTTGTTAACTCTATGGGTGCCCATTATTCAAATAGCACATATTTGTCCATTGTATAAAGTAATTGAAAGACGAATTAAAAGCGCTAATAATCGCCTTTTATAGTGACATTGCGTAAGATCATGGGCAATTTGTTAAAACTACAATTACGTTATCGCATTACTGTCTGCGATTTTGTACTCATGTATTTCAGACTGCAAATCGTGCTTTCGTTTAAAATAATACTGATCCACATTTTAAGCTTGAACCTGGCGTGCTTAAACAGCTATCAGGTTAAATCATAGTCCACAAAAGTTGTTTCATGCTGCGCTACGTAAATGAGCTTTACATATTGTTATTAACTAAAATTGATTTTTAAACTTATTTGAATGCTCAGCGGACTCATCGTTATGGTGTTGTTTTTTTGTTTTCGTAGGTAAGCAAATATTTGAAGAGGCCGGTGGATTCATACGTGACACATTTTTAAAACTGGCGAAAACTCCACAACAGAATGCAAGCCTGGAATTGCCCGGTGTCGTACAAGACAATACTAGCGAATGGAATAAATTTGAATCAGTTAAACCATCTCCTGAAACAAATCGTGAAGTTTACACTCATTTCACTTGTGCCACAGATACAAATAACGTAAAGTTTGTCTTTGATGCCGCTGTCGATGTGATTATTAAAACGAATCTTCAGGACTGTCGCCTTTTCTGATCGCTTTCTCAAAATCGCATTTCAAAATGTATCAGACTAAATTTTTTAAAAGCGTTTTAGATAAACATTTTAACATATTATATGATGAAAGAGGCTATTGCAGCTGGATGTCATGAAAGATGATTGTCTTAATGACTTCTTTTTTGACCATTTTTTATTGTTAGGTACAAATACACGTTCATAATTTTTTCTGTATTTTTTTATCTTATTGTTCAATATATTTATTTAATTATAATTTATTCAGAGAGATAATTTCGCGTTTTCATTTGTAAGCTTTCCGACTTATTTATTACTTTGTGTTTTATTTTAGCGTATAACTCCTTAACTTTTAGGTTTATTTAGTGTAATTTTCCATTGTTCACATGTACAATGTGCAAGCCAGCTTCTATGTTTGATTTATTTTTTATCGTGATTTCTTCGCTATACGTTTTCTAACTACGTTACTTAATTTTTCTTCAGTCGCTTTTCGAAGAATAGTGAATTACCTATCACCTCGTAGATCTGAAAATGCTTTCGTGTTTAAAGTGAATTTTCGAGATCTGCTTTCGTTTTTACGCTGATACATACGATCTCCTGACGTTTGATGTTCCCCCTCTAATCTAATTTCTTCGAGACTTGATCAGGCCACGTGGTCGTTTCAAATTGTACAATTTGTGTTTGATTTCTACATATAACAACAGTAGTTGTTTGCTTAACTATAAATATTTCTTGTTAATTTACAAACAATAATACAGTACCGAAATTTACTAACTTAATTTATGAAGCTGTTCATTTTTAACTTTTCTGTACGTAAATGACATGCATGTGGCCAGTTGGTAATCGTTTACAACATTTCTAGATATTGGTAGCTTAATTTCTACCATATATAGGCTTTATTGTCAGCATGCTTCGAAAAACTTAAATCCTTTCATCTTGTTTATTGAGCAAACACCAAAAATGTTAGAACCATTTTGAATATAATTTTTTGATATCAAATAATAGGCAAGTGATTTGATGGTTGAACTATATCTGAGTTATAATTTCCTTTACTTTGGAGATCGTTTTCCTCCCTTCATCAAAGGCCGCTCATTAGTTTGTGCGATAGTATAGAAAGAAAATATCATCACAATGAACAAAATTGCTCTACAATTCGTTTATAAATCTAGTTCTACTAACATTTTGCATATCGGTGTAAGAATAGCTGCTTGTATGCCCACGTGTATGCGTGTAGTATACGAGACAGTACGTAGATTCATCATTTTTTAATTATGATATTTAACATCATTGTGCAAAAGAAGAACGTTTATTAATAAACATGATTTCTACCAGGATCTTCAAACAATTTTCTGAATTCTTTATATTCTGTTTATCCAATTTTTACATGTTAGCCATGTCTATCTTGTAGTGAAGACTTTATCTCTCGTAAAACCATATGATGTGTCGTCACCTTCATTTCAAGTATTTCCGTAAACACTGGATGTGTAATTTTGACAAAAAAATACCTAGGTACTCCTTATAGCGGGAAAAAAAGGGACTGCCAATTGTGCAAAATTAACGAAGCCTTTCCACTGGATCCTGTTTGCTGTTAGACTAGCAGAATTCTGCTTATTCATGTCTCTTTTCTATTTATTGGCGCGATCAAGTGAATTGCATTTTCCCTCTATTAGATTCCTATTCTACCTCTTATGCGCTGCCAACTATCCCCTGGAGTTGCTTCGTAAACTTGGTGAACCTGATATGTAAGTGGCCTTGTTAAATAATGCCAAAAGAAACAACCAGTATTCGATGGCATTTAATCGAGTAGACCGGTATAGTCCTTATTAGAAACTCGTCACATAAAATCCAGGTGTTCCCCGCGAACAGAGCTCGAACCGGGGCGCATTGATTCAGTCTTGGATTCTATCCTTTGCACCACCCTGCCGCTGTCATCTTTATCGGCCTAAAGTTCTAACTAGCTAATCCTAACCAGTCAGTGTAGAACAAGCATCATGCTATTTGTGAATTTGCGTACAATTTAAGATTTATACATTTAATTATTGATTGCGGGTGTGGTGACAGTGGTTAAATTAAGTTTGTCAACAGCAATCCAATAATTTATAATTCTCGATAGTAACTAAGTGCTGTATACGGTAGCAAAGGAATTAATCTAGTAAACCAGTTTCGACCTTATGAGGAACTCGTCAAGTACCGACCAGAATTATGCCGCTGACAGTTAATTGGAACACTTTTAGAGACTACCTAGTAAATCTACTCACCTGGCTTCCAAGAAAAATCTGTTGGATAGATGGCAACGCAGAAGGCTGGAATATATTCGCGGTATCTTTCACTGGCAAGTATGAAATATTTTATTCAGATACGAGATATACTTCTTTCCTTCCATCTCCTCAAATATCCAGAAATGAACATTTATGTACGTATGTAAGTTATTGGAACTTCCCCTATTACAAACTCCTTTCTCGTTTTAATTTTTATTAACTTTATTTCTCGAAAATATATAAACACGTTTAGTTTGGAAGAAAATTTGATAATTATTTCTTGTATCTGAACACAGTAAATCCTTGTTCGTGGTAAGAGTACAATGATTATCAAATTATAACTTATTCCAATTTACTTTTATAACACATTTGTGGTGGTGAAACAAAAAAATAAAGAAAAGGGTTGAAATGGACATTTAAATGTCCGCGTTTGTTTCATTTTGCATATACAACCTAAGTCAAAACAGCAAAGCCAAATCTATTTTACCACGACCGATGCGGTATGCAACTGATTTTATTGTATTATTTATTTTTATGTGGAGGTAACAAGTGAGAATGGCAAACACTCCTATTGAAAATGGCTTCTACTTAGCTTTCCTTCTTTTAAAAGTAACTGCCAACCAAAGCTGATTAGTATCAGTTTCAAAGCGCCAATGTCGTCATTATGCACGTAATACTAAGTGTTACTGTACAAAAAACGACCTAGTTTTTACATGAAAGTGGATAACGGTCGTATCCTAGTATTACCGGCATGGTTTATGTTTCCATTGCTGGTATGATTTGCTAGAGTTCGCCGCTCGTCTGACCGAAAAATTCAAGATTCTTGATAAGTGTATTAGCTGACAAAAAACAAAGCGAACAAATACATCGACCTATGAAGTTGTTCAGGCACTGATGATTGTCTCCAAATTATCCACAGCATATACGAATGACGGGATAATTGACTTCAATACCTGGGACTTCCTGTTCAGAAACATAAATGGGCGACTTCAGTGTTAGCCATAATCTGCCCAAGGTAGCTAAAGCAAAGCTAATTTTCTGTAAATCTGCACGAAAGCTGATTCGTTGAGTGTCATCAGGCTCCTAGTAATACGAATTAGCTGGTGACTGGCGACAGGGCGCCATTCAACGCGATCTTAGGCTCATCATTAAAATTGGAGTTTTTTTATGGGCGTTCCCGATATTACCAGATGGTCACTTCTTAAGCCTGATTAATGGCTCTTCGGATTTCCTTGTCCCTTGCCACTAACGGGAGAGATTCGTCAGCGTGTTCACGGTGCGCAAGCCAGTTACGCCATCTTATCTGCACTATAAGAAATTTGCGTCCTTAACATAAAAGATAAATTTGAAAACAATGACATCTTTATCGAACGTTGGAGGCCATCGCAAAATATAAAGAAATACTCATACTAGTGCAAAAAATCCCAACGACTCATTATAAAAGGCCTTAAGCAATGAACAAAAAGTGATCAGTATACTATCGTTAGATGCAATTCGCTATAACATCCTGCTTGACAATCAAATACAGAAGAGTAGTCTCGAAAGCAACAATTGTATGCCGCCGCCTACAGCGGCGTATTTCGACATCACAGTGGTTGGCGTAAGTTTCATCTACGCATCTCATTTTCAGTTACAACTCTGCTTATTTTGACTTGGTTCGCTTCCGTTGTTGTTCCTTTATTCTTCTGTATATATTAGCAGTACAGACCAAACTGATACCACGAGAATTTGTGGATGCCAGTGTCACCTGCATTGGAAAATCTATGACGCCCTTTCACCCAGCTGGCACGGATTTAATTATTTGGTGTGCAACATCAAGTTGGTGAAGATAACTCTGAATCTGTACTCTTACGAACTCGATATATTCAGATTGGAAAATCATTTCGGTAGCAGTGTAATCCATAATAGGACTCCATGCTTTTGCCACTTTCAAAACTATAAGTTCCGATATTATACTCACAAGATCGAATAGTCACGTCATCTCTAACTAGAGAGTTTTAAATAGGTGGCGGTTTGGAGTGATTTTGAAAGTGCTTGGCGAGCCGCGCCCCAAAATCTGAAGAGGCCCGTACCCCATTAGCAGAATGACCACTGCTAATACGTCAGTTGTAAAACTTCACAGAGAAGCTGTTACACTCCGAAACTGATTCCGACTAGTCAGCATCTTTGAGCTGATGTTCGATCATATCTACTGCGTGGCCGTCAGAAGACAACGGGTTTTGATGTGAACTATTTTTAGTTTCGGAACAGATTATGCTTGTTCAAGAGCTATGGTGGTATAGATAGTACAAGATCGAATAGTCACATTATCTCTAACTAGAGAGTTTTAAATAGGTGGAGGTTTGGAGGGGTATTGAAAGTGCTTGGCGAACCGCACCCCAAAATCTGGAGAGGCCCGTACCCCATTAGCAGAATGACCACTGCTAATACGTCAGTTGTAAAACTTCACAGAGAAGCTGTTACACTCCGAAACTGATTCCGACTAGTCAGCATCTTTGAGCTGATGTTCAATCATATCCACTGCGTGGCCGTCAGAAGACAACGGGTTTTGATGTGAACTAATTTTAGTTTTGCAGCAGATTATGCTTGTTTAAGAGCTATGGTGGTATAGATAGCACGAATTCTCAGGCTTTATCAAACTAAGGCTTGTTTATGCATATCAACTTTAGCGTCCAAGATTGAGTTGGGTACGATATCCGCTCTAATGCTTACCACCAAAAAGTATAGGTATACCTGAAATCACCTACTGTAATCAGTTTTCAATGCACGGATGTAAAATTGGCGTCCTCAAGGAGCGGAAATTCAGTATGATTCTAAGTGCCAAAATAATGATAGAACCTGGTGGTCATTGCCATAAAATGGCTAAAAGGAACTTGCCCTGGTTTAGGAAACTTATCATGGGTAATGAACCACCTTATTCATTTGAGTTTTAGTAGAAAAGCTTCAAAGACGATATAAACCCAAAAGAACTGAGCAGATAACAACTACTACGGCTGTAAAAAATGGTAAATCAACTTCCATCGGAATTTTATGACAGATTAATTACCAAATCTATTGGGATTGATAGCTCCCAAGAAGTTGTAAGTACGTTCATAGCGTAATTTCCTGCAAGACTAAGTACCACTCTAAATTTTTATGATTCATTATAATCAGTGATTACAGAACCTCAAAGGATTGGATAAAGTCTACTGACAACAGGAACCAAAGGTGTTGGCCATAATTATAGTCTCCTACCATGATCAGCTGTTCCAACTAATCTAAAAAAACGGCCTTAGAAAATGAACTTGGTACCTTATTACGGGATATGCGTTTAGTGATACAAAAGGTCGAAAACTCAGATCGAGGTAGGCCACAACCTTGTGGTCAATGGAAAAGTTACGAGTGCTGGGAGGCAAATCGTGTGACTGTGTTCAAGGACCACGCGAGTGGTGCAGTTTGCATCGCAGGTATGCCGGGCTTCGAAAATGTCAAGGCGAAGGATTCAAATTTTCACCATTGTGTGGTGTCCGATGGAACGGTATTTCTCGTCTTTTAGCTGGACGTAACTCTCCGGAAAACTAGTGTTAGCTCTCAAACCTGAACTGGAACAACGGAGAATTTTTGGTTATTATCGACTGCTGAACTCGGTAACGAAAGGTGATTCGTGTCCTGTACCGAAACAGAGTCCTTTGCTTAGGTATATATTGAGATATTAGGTTTAAACTAAGTTAGATCAGCAGAAAGCCTACTATCAAGTACCTATGGAGGCACAGTGTATACCACTCATTGCAGTGTAATTTCCTGGAGGTGGATCACATGAGTTTTTACGCAAGCCATTTGGATTGAAGAATGCATGTCTGGCATTCCAGCATCTGGTGGAAGAATTTCTTCAGAACTGCTTATTTTCTCGAGTGTACATACACATCATCATATGTAATCACTCTCTGAAGGAACACCGGCAGTATTTGGACACTGTGTTATCAAAGCTGAAACACTATGAATGGTTTGTCAAGCCAGTGTTTCGCTTACAATGCGAACCAGGTTCAGAGCACCATTAGGAACATTCATAACAGAGCCATTGACATTACCTGGAGATCTAATAGAGGTTCCAAATTGTCTCAATTTGGCCTCTAGTTCAGTAGATTGATTTGTAGAAGCACTGAGGATCCAAATGCGTAGTTTAGTTTCAACCAAAACTAAAAGTTCAAAATCAAAAGGCTGTGTCTGCAAATGTAGGGCTGATGTCATATGTATACATAACGAACGAGATTTTCTGACTCTTTTTTATAAGTGGCCATTCAAAGTCAATTGTATGACTGATAGAAATGCATTTAAAGAACAACATAGCACGGGAGTTTGTAGCACTGTGTCTCAGCGTTCAACAGTTTATCTGGATGGAGGAGAAAGAGGATCAATATCCATTAAATCTTTAAATCCAAATTGAGAACTTGAAGTAAACATCATTCCCATTGTATTTAACCAGCCGTCGAACAACACAGAAAAGCTACCGGAAGTCACACGTACTGACACTGACCTGGAAATGTCGGCTGCACAATCTCTATGCAGTCAAGAATATTAAATTTCTGTAGTATTCACCACATGTATATAAGTTATAAAATTAAACAATCGCTGATTGTAAGACTAGAATTGAGAGCTACATATTAGATATTGCTTGCCATATATATTCATTGCGGTTTGATCCTCGCTAGTCAGTTTGCCTTGTACTCTGATAGTGATTATGGTAGGTCGAAAGTCGTCAGTACGTGTGATTGACGATAGTTTTGCTATGTTGTTCGACGACTGGTTAAATACAATGGAATTAGTGTTCATTTCAAGCTCGACAACTGGATTTAAAGTATTGCTACCACCGCCCGCGCAATCAACTATTTTATAATATCCATCGATATACCAAGAGACCTAGGCGAAATCTGACTCGAAGATGGAAAAGGAAGAGCCAAACAAACTTTAAATGAAGTTAAACATAAATCCACGACAACAGAGGAAAGGGGTCGACAAAATGTGAAAGTGTAACATAGCGAAGTACGAGTACATGTAGAAACTCGTTCTGTAAATCGTCAAGCATGTAGAGGTTAAATTAATTATTGAACACCAATTAACCTCTCATATAAAAATAAATCAATTTTTATTTTTGGACATTTGATGTTATCGCTGGTTTCATAAAACAATATTGTAATTTTTGAAAAATATTGTAATTTTTTTTGGAAGTTCTTTTGTTCATATTGTCGAAGTTTTGGACTTGTCTTGTCGAAGGAAAATGAGAGAGTTTTTGAACTGAGTTGCTGAATTGCATAAGCAGGACACTGCGTGGTTCCATCTCCGACTCTTTGTGAATAAAACATTATAATCTTCTTCTCGATTTGATCTTTTTAATTATCAGCGAAACGAACCACAAATTTGCTTTGGGTATTTAACGTAAATATTTGTTTTAAGGTCTCAATCATTCCGATTCAGTATCCTGTGGATATCAGCGTATCCGGGTAAGCTTACTTATTTAATATAACATATAAATTGCAAGTAATTTAATAATATAATGTCTGGTTTATTAAATACTGAGGATACAGAGCAGTTGGCTAGTGGACTTAAGGATTGTAGCTTAAGAGATAGTTCAGAGGAACTTAAGTGTTCCAAGATAGATGATCATTCCGCATATATGGATTTTCCGGGCCTGGCATCCAAGAGACCCCTTTATGGTAGTGACCTAAGGGCCTCTACAAAAAATGGCGACCGCGCCAGGATCCTTTATGCGGAAAGATATGATGTAGATGATCTTTTTTGCCGCAATTCTATGGATAGCAATGTTAAGCTCACCATGTGCAGACCAGACAACCATTCTGAATAGGTCGAAGAAGCAAAATTTTATTTTAAACTAAACTGGATGACCGACCCAATAGAAAGGTATGCCTCGGCCTGGTGGTGCTTACCTGAGCCATTAAAAAAGAATCTGTTTAGACTTAGGAATTTTGTTAATGAGAACGAACCAGAAAATGCGTACTATCAAGTACCTATGGAGGCAGAATCTATACCGCTCACAGCAGTGCGATTCCCTGGAGGAGGATCGCATGAATTCTTATGTATGCCTTTTGGGTTGAAGAATGCAAGTCAGACATTCCAGCGTCTGACAGAGGAAGTTCTTCAAGACTGTTCATTTGCTAGAGTGTATATAGATGACATCATTATATATAGTCAATCTAGGGAGGAACACCGGGAGCATTTGGACATCGTTTTGTCTAAGCTGGAACATTATGGATTGGTAGTGAAACCAGAAAAGAGTAGGATTGGTTGCTCTACCGTAAAATATCTTGGACACACCATTTCCAAGGATGGAATCAAGCCCTTGGAAGACAAGGTACAAGCAATCAAGGATGTGCCAGAACCTAGAACTGTACGCCAGTTGCGTAGATTTTTGGGCCAGATTAGCTACTATCGTCGGTTCATACCAGGTTTAGCTGGAATTTTGGGGTCGCTAATTCGACATTTAGTTCGTGAATGGAGCACGATCAAGGAGTCCTGGCCTATTAATTTTAGCCAAGACGACAAGGAAAAATTCCAGAGGGCCAAAGATCTGTTAAGCCAAATAACCACATTAGCACCTGTGGATTGGACTAAGCCGTTTGAGCTGGTCACAGATGCTTCTGATGTAGCCATAGGAGCAGTGTTACATCAACGGGAAAATGGTATAGTCAAGCCGATTGGATTCTATAGTCGGAAACTCCAAGATCGCGAGAAGCGATATGATACGCTTGGAAAGGAGTTACTAGCAGTTTATTCTGCAGTGTTGCATTTTGAGCACTACCTAGATGGACAACAGTTTATGATATTAACTGATCATAAACCGTTGTTGAGTATCCTTGGGAAAGCGAATAGGCTAAATTATTTTCGGCGGGTGAATTCACAAATAACCCGACTCGCAGAATTTGATTTTACCATTAGTCATATCTCAGGAAAAGATAATGTGGTGGCAGACACTCTCAGTAGACCAGACGTATCAGATGAAGATATGATTCGTTCAGAGTCACTCGTATGCTCTATTGTATCTTCTAATGATTTTGTCCAGCAATTGATGGAAGCACAAGGTCTTGATCATTTAGTAGCTATGTTGGAAAAGAATCCTGCATATACACGCAGGAAGATTGGAGATAAGTGGTTATTATGTGAAATCTCCAGGAGCCAACCTAGACCTTATGTACCGTTAGAATTAAGGTATAAGGTAATTCAGCAGCTACATGAATTCAGTCATCCTTCCATTAAGGCAACTATCAGGATGGTCACTGATAGATATGTATGGCCAAAGATGTCGAAAGATATAAGAGCCTGGGTAAGGACATGTGCCCGGTGTCAAACTTGTAAAGTTTGGCGTCATACCAAAACTAAAATTAAAACGATTGGTATACCAGCGGGTCGTTTCATGCATGTTCATATTGATATAGTAGAAATGCCTGAGATTTCTGGCCAAAAGTATTTACTCACGATGGTCGATCGGTTCAGTCGTCAGTTTGAGGTAGCAATCCTGAAGGACATGACAGCTCAAGAGGTCTTACTTATGTTCTTGCATAATTGGGTGTCGCAATATGGTGTACCGGTAAGGGTAACTACTGATCGTGGTAGTC
The DNA here is from genome assembly GCA_029291075.1 of Eudiplozoon nipponicum. NCBI lineage: Eukaryota > Metazoa > Platyhelminthes > Monogenea > Mazocraeidea > Diplozoidae > Eudiplozoon > Eudiplozoon nipponicum. The sequence goes on along the minus strand of JAQBSW010002134.1, from coordinate 14,696 downwards.
AGTTTATGTCTGAACTGTTTATCAGATCATTGAATACAATAGGGATAGAAGTAAGAGCTAATGGGATGGTTGAGAGACTGCACAGGGAGCTGAAGGCTGCATTACGCTGCACCGGTGGATCAAGTTGGATACATGATTTGCCCATAGTTTTTTTGGCAATGCGAAACAGATACAGAGTTCAGTTAGGAACATCCATAGCAGAACTTGTTTATGGAGAGCCATTGAGTTTACCTGGAGATCTTCTAATAGAAGCTCCAAGTTGTCTCGATTGGGCCTCTAGTTCAGTAGATTGGTTTGTTGGAGCATTGAGAGATAAAATGTGTCGTTTAGCTCCAACCAAAACTAGAAGTCCAAAGTCCAAATGCTATGTATCTTCAGATTTAAAGCTGGCATCGCATGTATATATAACTAACGAAAACAGACAGAATTGTCTGACTCCATTCTATAAAGGGCCATTTAAAGTCAATCATATGACTGAGAAAATGCATTTATAGAAGTAAATGGCACTGTAGAATGTGTAACACTGGATCGCTGTATTCCACAATTTATTTGGACGGAGGAGGAGACTGAGGAACAGTATTCACCGAAGTATCCAGAAGTTGAGGCGAGATGTGACAAAGAAATTGGTGAGAAAAATGAAGAGTCGAATAAATATGGTAAAGAAGTAAAGATTAAAACCAAGACAACTGAGAATAAAGAACAATGCGATATGAATATGAAATCTGGTGAAGTACCAGCACAACTTGTTGAAACTAGGTCTGGAAGAGTCATCAAGAAACCGAAGAATGAAGACTACATCATGTATGGTTAATCATCTTAAACATGAGGGTGTATGTAGAGGTTAAATTAATTATTGGACACCAATTAACCTCTCATATAAAAATAAATCAATTTTTATTTTTGGACATTTGATGTTATCGCTGGTTTCGTAAAACAATATTGTAATTTTTGAAAAATACTGTAATTTTTTTCGGTTCTTTTGTTAATATTGTCGAAGTTTTGGACTTGTCTTGTCGAAGGAAAGTTAGGGAGTTTTTGGAACTGAGTTGCTGAATTACACAAGCGGGACACTGTGTGGTTCCATCTCCGACTCTTTGTGAATAAAACATTATAATCTTCTTGTCGATTTGATCTTTTCATTTATCAGCGAAAAGAACCACAAATTTGCTTTGGGTATTTAACGTAAATATTTGTTTTAAGATCTCAATCATTCCGATTCAGTATCCTGTGGATATCAGCGTATCCGGGTAAACTTACTTATTTAATATAATATATAAATTGCAAGTAATTTAATAATATAATGTCTGGTTTATTAAATACTGAGGATACAGAGCAGTTGGCTAGTGGACTTAAGGATTGAAGCTTAAGAGATAGTTCAGAGGAGCTTAAGTGTTCCAAGATAGATGATCATTCCGCATATATGGATTTTCCGGGCCTGGCATCCAAGAGACCCCCTTATGGTAGTGACCTAAGGGCCTCTACAAGCATACAATTTAATCATAATGGTGTATGTGGAATCCAATTAGCCGCACAGATTAAAATTAATTACTTTTTAATTTTGGACACCTGATGTTACCGCTGGTTTCATAAACAAAGTTGTTTCTTCAATTTTTTTTTGGAATTTCCTTTGTTTAAATTGTCGAAAATAATGGTTTGTCTTTTTTGAGATTTTGTTGGAAGGAAGTACGCCATTCCTGTTTTGGTACAGAAATATCTGATTTCATGTATATAAATCTACATACGCTGAATTTTTGTAGCAAATTATTGAATTGACCACAAATTTTTATTCTTATTGATATTACAGGAAGGATCTGAAATTCGTTGCAGGTCAAGTGATAAGGTTCTCTGATTTCAAGGTCTTAACTTTAATAAAGGTATGCAGTGACAATTAGTGAGACGGTGACCATTCGCACTTTGTTGTAATAAATTTTATTTTAATATAATGGATGACAGCATAAAGTGTGAGGACACTGAGCAGTTTACCGAAGTTCTTATGAAATTTAGCCTAAGAGAAGTTTTTGAGAAGCTAATTTGATCTACATTTCGTGATCAATCTAATCATATTGGACACATGAATCTGGTATCACAGGACCTCTCCTATTGTAGTGACCAAAAGGCCTCGACAAATCACACGTGCTGAATCTTTTCAACCTTCCAATATCATCAGAATACGACGAAAAACTGACTAGCGAGGATCAAACCACAATGCATATATATGGAAAGCAAATTTGCAGTTTTAACTGCACTAATTCATAAAAAGATAAAACACTGCAATTAACTTTTCCAAACATAGGAAACAGATTTAACATATTTATACGAGAAATCTGCAGCAAGATCTCTAATAAATTTAATTCTACATAATATCGCGCAGTTTCTCAACTGAGAAATATGTTATGCACATGGACCTCATCCTGGTAGATAAGTGGGTTCTACATTAATTACTTTGGTTGTAGTTGACCTAAGCTGCTTTTCCAAAGTCAAAATCTCTCCATCTTGCTTCTTACACAAATCGCATGCTGAATGAAAATAATGTTCTATTTCGCTATTGAATTGAATTCATGCATTTAAGGAAGTACGTGACACTCACAATTTGTCATAAATGACGCTACTTTATCTTTCGCAATTCCTGTATTCAGTTCGGCAACCATATCGTCTGAGCTTCTAATATAATTATCAAGATAGATAAACTTGCCAACTTCATTCAGGTCTATACCTTACAACCGAATAGTTGAAGTGACTGAGGGCAACCCTGTAAAAATAACTTAAGCATTAAATAATCCACTAATATTTCTTATTTATGGATTTTGTGAAATGTCAATTAAGTTATGCTACTGAATCGACAGGTTCATGGGTCTTTTTTACTAAAAGACTAGCAGGACACGGCTCTAGTGTGCACGTACTCTGATGACGATCATAGAAGGTAGCAACGCGTCAGTGCGTGCGACTTGCGGCAACTTAGCTGTTGTTCGACGACTGGTCGAATACAATGGGATTGATATTTATTTGAATCTTACAATTTTGATTTAAAGAACTGTTACCACCACCTGGGCAAACATGCATTTTCAATTGCAAGAAGCTGGTACTAGAAACAAGTTAACATTGGTTTAGTTTGTTACCTTCTGTAGTAAAGAATTTCGATTACGTTGGCTAAGACATTGCCTGAGACTAATATTCATTTATTTTGTTATCAAAGTTTGAAATATATTACATCATCAGTCTTGTAGCTGGATAAAATTTATAAGCGTAGGCTTTGGTGGAATTAACTCCCTTTCATTTATATATAATAAACAGAAAACTACAACAACAACAACGTAAAATAATCATTGAGAGCTTTGGTTATGTTTCGAAGTCTAATAGCATGCCTGAAAAATGATGAGTTAAACAAAGTCATAATAGATAGCTCGGCTGTAAAACTAAAATGCTATCATTTAAGACAAATCCGAACACAAAATGCGAAAATGAAAGACAAAGATCTAACGTATTTCAACATCACAAAATAAGCCAATAGCTATTTCTTTATCAAGCATATCCCAAGTACATGAATAAAACCCAACAGACTATTTTCCTTATAGCATAAGACGCACAACGTTTGCTCTTATCAACTTTTGCAACACAATACAGTAAATAGTGTTTCACTCATGCCATATTTTCAATGGAGAAACATGATGGAACCGTTAAGCTTATCAAAATTCAGAAAAACTTTTTGGCCTATTGAATCATGCGAGTAGCAGTTATCGTGTCGATTAAGTAAGACGCTGATTAAAATGTTGTATGTATTCAAATAATACAATCAGCATAATATATTAACAGTTTTTGCTATGCAAATGTCGATAAAATTATAATATTATTGTTTGCCATGAGATTTTCTCCACTCTTCATTTGGTTCTTCGAGTTCTGTTAAAACACCGTGACAATCCTTTGGATGAAGGAATACTACAGGATATCCATGTGCTCCCGTAGATGGCTCTAACGCGAGAGTTCTTACGCCTCGGCTTTTGAGATCAGATATAGCTGCTTTTACATTGTCTGTCTCGACGCATATATGATGGATACCACCAGATTTATTTTTTTCAAGAAAATTTGATATTGGGCTCTTATTGCCCAAAGGATACAGTAGTTCAATTTTTGTATTGTCTAGTTTTACAAATACTGTATATACACCATGTTCCTCTTGTGGTTCAGGTGAGCTAACTTCAGCACCAAGAACATCACGATAAAAAGCAGTTGCTTTTTCAAGATCTGGAACAGCAATAGCGACATGATTTAATCTAGTTATTTTCCACGATTTGCTTGAGTAATGCCTCGTGCCATTCAAAAAAACAGTCAAACACTTCATGCTTAAAAGACAAATGATAAACTGAGTACAGAATTTAAAATTCCTCTTAGATAAAAATAAACTAAAACGAATAAAGTGAATTATTAATATTAAATGTTTTATAAACACATTCAATGATCTATTTGTTTTTGCAAGTTTGCAAGGTTTCAAAGTGCCTTTCACTCTGTAGTCAATATGCTAGCTTTAAAAAGGACTATTCATCACATTCAATAAATAAACGAAGTGGGGAATTCTAATATGCCCAATTTAACAATACTTTATTCTTAATTTTGGACAGCTGCTGTTAACGCAGTTATTTTAAACAAATTAACAGTTTTTTCTTGAATTTTCTTTGGTTGTTGTAAATTAAGCAATTATTCTAGTTATTTTACGAATGTGAATTAGGCATCAATGAGGCTCTATTTCGATAAATTAAGAATATCTCCAACAAGAAGTTGTTTCTGCTCTTATTCAGACGGAGTTAAGGTTAAGTTTTAATCAATTTTCTTCTCCAACCATATCTATTTATTAGTTGCAACCGTGTTCTTTATAAGAAGTAATTGAACAATGCCGAATAAATTTTAAGTTATCTGGAACGTTAAGTTGGTTTTTTAAATAGAAAAAGTAGAATGTAAATTTCAGATGACTATATAAAATGTTCGGCTTTGAGAGAAGACAACTCGTAATTTCAGCACCGAATTATAAGCTGAGAAAGTGTATATGCTACGTGTGAACAATGATAATATTAATAATAAGTATATGAAATTTGAGTTGGAAAAGAAAACGGCAGAGATCATGTTGTATTAAAAGCCATTGTTTATGCGCCTGGTTTGCAAGGTGATATCTTTATGAAAGTTGCCTCAATAAATTTTTCACCTAGGATATATTTGAATAGGTACACATAGCTTTATATTGTGACCAGAATTTGGTAATTGCATTCGTTTTAAGTGTTTAAACAACTGTCTTAACTTCTAGAGACTGCTTCAGTTTGAATGTGGGCAATAGGGAATATCTCAAATAATTTCGGTGTCGATGAACAATCACTCTGTAATAGTAAATACAGACGCTCCGTTGAAAATAAGATGGACAATATTATAATTAAAATAGTATATTTGGGTTAGTACTTCATTAAAGATATTATCAGCAATAATACCATCCAATGAATTTAATCCAAAAATAAAGTTAATACAAAAACAGACTCATTATATTACCTTTTCAAACCCTACACAATAGGTTATAGGGAAGAAGTCGATTTCATTCTAACCATAAAGAACAATACTGAGGTCAGTGTAACAAAGTGTAACAAATACAAGACGATCGTCAATCGTAACCTGGTGGGTCAAATGCACGATAAGTCAAAATACTAAAAGTGAAACAGGGCACGATCTAAAAACACAAGTGCTCAAAGTGTTTTTTTTAATTATTAAAACGCTTTTTAAAAATAATATTTTAAGTCAGCAACGGTTTTTTAATTTTTTACACATATGTTCAATTATTTTTTATCGAAGGAAATACTTCCTTAAATAATTTACTTAGTTTTTATTCAGGAATCTCAGTGTCCATCCGCCGGTCTCACATCTGATAACGCTAGGCTATCCACTTTGGAGAGATATGTTTCAGATTTGAGTAATATTCTTGAAAGAATCGTCATCGATAGGACACATGCTAATAGAACCACGGGTCAACATTATCTAAATCAGAATAAACGTCAATCGAGAATACCTCGTTCATCCAGTCGATATTCTCCTTTAATCACCCAAAGTATTTTTATAATTGTTGGATAACTTATTAAACGGATGCCAGTTTCCTTCCTTAGATGACCAAAATCAACATCAAGGCAGTTTCTGTCCTTCACGTAAACGTTTGAAACACCTTAAGCTGTTATTTATGTTCACACCTTCCGCCCACGCAGAACATGCCACATAGAAAGAAAAACTTGCAACAGCTACAAAGATCGCATTCTTACATTTGGTTGCCAGGATCGCATACTCAACATAATTTTATGACGTGAAATTTTTCACAACTTCATTGTCGCCAAGGTCTCACACAACATAATAGGCCTTCAATTTAACAATAATCGATTGCGCGGGTGGTGGTAAGAATTCTTTAAATCAAGTTTGCAAGCTTGAAGTAAACACCAATCAAATTGTATTTAACCAGTCGTCGAACAATATAAAAAAACTAACGCCAGCCGCAACGCACTGACACGTTTCGACCTTCTATGATCGTCATTAGAATACAACGACAATATGATTATCGAAGATCAAACCGCATTGAATATATATGGAAATCAAATTTAGATATGCACCTTTCATCTCTAGCAGTCTCGCATACATTAAAATTGACTGGAAATGTCAGCTGCACAATTTCTATATAGTCACGAACATTAACTGTTTGTAGCTTTCGCCACATATACATATATAGGCAATACAATTTAACAATAATTGATTGCGCGGGTGGTGGTAACAATTCTTTAAATCAACTATGCGAGCTTGAAGTAAGCACCAATCCCATTTTATTTAACCAGTCGTTGGCGGTAGCCAGCCGCAACACACTGACGCGTTTCGACCTTTCATGATCATCATCGGAGTACGACGGCAAACTGACTATCGAGGATCAAACCGCATTGAATATGTATGAAAATCAAATTTAGATATGTGGCTCTCACATCTAGCCGTCTCGCATACATTGATCATGACTGAAAATGTCGGCTGCACAATATATATGCAGTCGCGAACATTAATTGTTTGTAGCTTTCGCCACATATACATATATAGGCAATACAATTTAAGAATAATTGATTGCGCGGGTGGTGGTAACAATGCTTTAAATCAAGTTTGCGAGCTTGAAGTAAACACCAACCCCATTGTATTTAACCAGTCTACGAACAACATAACAAAACTACCGCCAGCTGCAACGCACTGACGCGTTTCGACCTTCCATGATCATCATCAGAGTACGACGGCAAACTGACTATCGAGGATCAAACCGCATTGAATATATATGGAAATCAAATTTAGATATGCGGCTCTCACCTCTAGCAGTCTTGCATACATTGAACTTGACTGGAAATGTCGGCTGCACAATTTCTATGCATTCACGAACATTAACTGTTTGCAGCTTTCGCCACATATACATATATAGACAATACAATTTAACAATAATTGATTGCGCGGGTGGTGGTAACAATGCTTTAAATCAAGTTTGCGAGCTTGAAGTAAACACCAACCCCATTGTATTTAACCAGTCTACGAACAACATAACAAAACTACCGCCAGCTGCAACGCACTGACGCGTTTCGACCTTCCATGATCATCATCAGAGTACGACGGCAAACTGACTATCGAGGATCAAACCGCATTGAATATATATGGAAATCAAATTTAGATATGCGGCTCTCACCTCTAGCAGTCTTGCATACATTGAACTTGACTGGAAATGTCGGCTGCACAATTTCTATGCAGTCACGAACATTAATTGTTTGCAGCTTTCGCCACATATACATATATAGACAATACAATTTAACAATAATTGATTGCGCGGGTGGTGGTAACAATGCTTTAAATCAAGTTTGCGAGCTTGAAGTAAACACCAACCCCATTGTATTTAACCAGTCTACGAACAACATAACAAAACTACCGCCAGCTGCAACGCACTGACGCGTTTCGACCTTCCATGATCATCATCAGAGTACGACGGCAAACTGACTATCGAGTATCAAACCGCATTGAATATATATGGAAATCAAATTTAGATATGCGGCTCTCACCTCTAGCAGTCTTGCATACATTGAACTTGACTGGAAATGTCGGCTGCACAATTTCTATGCAGTCACGAACATTAATTGTTTGCAGCTTTCGCCACATATACATATATAGACAATACAATTTAACAATAATTGATTGCGCGGGTGGTGGTAACAATGCTTTAAATCAAGTTTGCGAGCTTGAAGTAAACACCAACCCCATTGTATTTAACCAGTCTACGAACAACATAACAAAACTACCGCCAGCTGCAACGCACTGACGCGTTTCGACCTTCCATGATCATCATCAGAGTACGACGGCAAACTGACTATCGAGGATCAAACCGCATTGAATATATATGGAAATCAAATTTAGATATGCGGCTCTCACCTCTAGCAGTCTTGCATACATTGAACTTGACTGGAAATGTCGGCTGCACAATTTCTATGCAGTCACGAACATTAATTGTTTGCAGCTTTCGCCACATATACATATATAGACAATACAATTTAACAATAATTGATTGCGCGGGTGGTGGTAACAATGCTTTAAATCAAGTTTGCGAGCTTGAAGTAAACACCAACCCCATTGTATTTAACCAGTCTACGAACAACATAACAAAACTACCGCCAGCTGCAACGCACTGACGCGTTTCGACCTTCCATGATCATCATCAGAGTACGACGGCAAACTGACTATCGAGTATCAAACCGCATTGAATATATATGGAAATCAAATTTAGATATGCGGCTCTCACCTCTAGCAGTCTTGCATACATTGAACTTGACTGGAAATGTCGGCTGCACAATTTCTATGCAGTCACGAACATTAATTGTTTGCAGCTTTCGCCACATATACATATATAGACAATACAATTTAACAATAATTGATTGCGCGGGTGGTGGTAACAATGCTTTAAATCAAGTTTGCGAGCTTGAAGTAAACACCAACCCCATTGTATTTAACCAGTCTACGAACAACATAACAAAACTACCGCCAGCTGCAACGCACTGACGCGTTTCGACCTTCCATGATCATCATCAGAGTACGACGGCAAACTGACTATCGAGTATCAAACCGCATTGAATATATATGGAAATCAAATTTAGATATGCGGCTCTCACCTCTAGCAGTCTTGCATACATTGAACTTGACTGGAAATGTCGGCTGCACAATTTCTATGCAGTCACGAACATTAATTGTTTGCAGCTTTCGCCACATATACATATATAGACAATACAATTTAACAATAATTGATTGCGCGGGTGGTGGTAACAATGCTTTAAATCAAGTTTGCGAGCTTGAAGTAAACACCAACCCCATTGTATTTAACCAGTCTACGAACAACATAACAAAACTACCGCCAGCTGCAACGCACTGACGCGTTTCGACCTTCCATGATCATCATCAGAGTACGACGGCAAACTGACTATCGAGTATCAAACCGCATTGAATATATATGGAAATCAAATTTAGATATGCGGCTCTCACCTCTAGCAGTCTTGCATACATTGAACTTGACTGGAAATGTCGGCTGCACAATTTCTATGCAGTCACGAACATTAATTGTTTGCAGCTTTCGCCACATATACATATATAGACAATACAATTTAACAATAATTGATTGCGCGGGTGGTGGTAACAATGCTTTAAATCAAGTTTGCGAGCTTGAAGTAAACACCAACCCCATTGTATTTAACCAGTCTACGAACAACATAACAAAACTACCGCCAGCTGCAACGCACTGACGCGTTTCGACCTTCCATGATCATCATCAGAGTACGACGGCAAACTGACTATCGAGTATCAAACCGCATTGAATATATATGGAAATCAAATTTAGATATGCGGCTCTCACCTCTAGCAGTCTTGCATACATTGAACTTGACTGGAAATGTCGGCTGCACAATTTCTATGCAGTCACGAACATTAATTGTTTGCAGCTTTCGCCACATATACATATATAGACAATACAATTTAACAATAATTGATTGCGCGGGTGGTGGTAACAATGCTTTAAATCAAGTTTGCGAGCTTGAAGTAAACACCAACCCCATTGTATTTAACCAGTCTACGAACAACATAACAAAACTACCGCCAGCTGCAACGCACTGACGCGTTTCGACCTTCCATGATCATCATCAGAGTACGACGGCAAACTGACTATCGAGGATCAAACCGCATTGAATATATATGGAAATCAAATTTAGATATGCGGCTCTCACCTCTAGCAGTCTTGCATACATTGAACTTGACTGGAAATGTCGGCTGCACAATTTCTATGCAGTCACGAACATTAATTGTTTGCAGCTTTCGCCACATATACATATATAGACAATACAATTTAACAATAATTGATTGCGCGGGTGGTGGTAACAATGCTTTAAATCAAGTTTGCGAGCTTGAAGTAAACACCAACCCCATTGTATTTAACCAGTCTACGAACAACATAACAAAACTACCGCCAGCTGCAACGCACTGACGCGTTTCGACCTTCCATGATCATCATCAGAGTACGACGGCAAACTGACTATCGAGGATCAAACCGCATTGAATATATATGGAAATCAAATTTAGATATGCGGCTCTCACCTCTAGCAGTCTTGCATACATTGAACTTGACTGGAAATGTCGGCTGCACAATTTCTATGCAGTCACGAACATTAATTGTTTGCAGCTTTCGCCACATATACATATATAGACAATACAATTTAACAATAATTGATTGCGCGGGTGGTGGTAACAATGCTTTAAATCAAGTTTGCGAGCTTGAAGTAAACACCAACCCCATTGTATTTAACCAGTCTACGAACAACATAACAAAACTACCGCCAGCTGCAACGCACTGACGCGTTTCGACCTTCCATGATCATCATCAGAGTACGACGGCAAACTGACTATCGAGGATCAAACCGCATTGAATATATATGGAAATCAAATTTAGATATGCGGCTCTCACCTCTAGCAGTCTTGCATACATTGAACTTGACTGGAAATGTCGGCTGCACAATTTCTATGCAGTCACGAACATTAACTGTTTGCAGCTTTCGCCACATATACATATATAGACAATACAATTTAACAATAATTGATTGCGCGGGTGGTGGTAACAATGCTTTAAATCAAGTTTGCGAGCTTGAAGTAAACACCAACCCCATTGTATTTAACCAGTCTACGAACAACATAACAAAACTACCGCCAGCTGCAACGCACTGACGCGTTTCGACCTTCCATGATCATCATCAGAGTACGACGGCAAACTGACTATCGAGGATCAAACCGCATTGAATATATATGGAAATCAAATTTAGATATGCGGCTCTCACCTCTAGCAGTCTTGCATACATTGAACTTGACTGGAAATGTCGGCTGCACAATTTCTATGCAGTCACGAACATTAACTGTTTGCAGCTTTCGCCACATATACATATATAGACAATACAATTTAACAATAATTGATTGCGCGGGTGGTGGTAACAATGCTTTAAATCAAGTTTGCGAGCTTGAAGTAAACACCAACCCCATTGTATTTAACCAGTCTACGAACAACATAACAAAACTACCGCCAGCTGCAACGCACTGACGCGTTTCGACCTTCCATGATCATCATCAGAGTACGACGGCAAACTGACTATCGAGTATCAAACCGCATTGAATATATATGGAAATCAAATTTAGATATGCGGCTCTCACCTCTAGCAGTCTTGCATACATTGAACTTGACTGGAAATGTCGGCTGCACAATTTCTATGCAGTCACGAACATTAATTGTTTGCAGCTTTCGCCACATATACATATATAGACAATACAATTTAACAATAATTGATTGCGCGGGTGGTGGTAACAATGCTTTAAATCAAGTTTGCGAGCTTGAAGTAAACACCAACCCCATTGTATTTAACCAGTCTACGAACAACATAACAAAACTACCGCCAGCTGCAACGCACTGACGCGTTTCGACCTTCCATGATCATCATCAGAGTACGACGGCAAACTGACTATCGAGTATCAAACCGCATTGAATATATATGGAAATCAAATTTAGATATGCGGCTCTCACCTCTAGCAGTCTTGCATACATTGAACTTGACTGGAAATGTCGGCTGCACAATTTCTATGCAGTCACGAACATTAATTGTTTGCAGCTTTCGCCACATATACATATATAGACAATACAATTTAACAATAATTGATTGCGCGGGTGGTGGTAACAATGCTTTAAATCAAGTTTGCGAGCTTGAAGTAAACACCAACCCCATTGTATTTAACCAGTCTACGAACAACATAACAAAACTACCGCCAGCTGCAACGCACTGACGCGTTTCGACCTTCCATGATCATCATCAGAGTACGACGGCAAACTGACTATCGAGGATCAAACCGCATTGAATATATATGGAAATCAAATTTAGATATGCGGCTCTCACCTCTAGCAGTCTTGCATACATTGAACTTGACTGGAAATGTCGGCTGCACAATTTCTATGCAGTCACGAACATTAACTGTTTGCAGCTTTCGCCACATATACATATATAGGCAATACAATTTAACAATAATTGATTGCGCGGGTGGTGGTAACAATTCTTTAAATCAAGTTTGCGAGCTTGAAGTAAACACCAATCCCATTGTATTTAACCAGTCTCGAACAACATAACAAAACTACCGCCAGCTGCAACGCACTGACGCGTTTCGACCTTCCATGATCATCATCAGAGTACGACGGCAAACTGACTATCGAGTATCAAACCGCATTGAATATATATGGAAATCAAATTTAGATATGCGGCTCTCACCTCTAGCAGTCTTGCATACATTGAACTTGACTGGAAATGTCGGCTGCACAATTTCTATGCAGTCACGAACATTAACTGTTTGCAGCTTTCGCCACATATACATATATAGACAATACAATTTAACAATAATTGATTGCGCGGGTGGTGGTAACAATGCTTTAAATCAAGTTTGCGAGCTTGAAGTAAACACCAACCCCATTGTATTTAACCAGTCTACGAACAACATAACAAAACTACCGCCAGCTGCAACGCACTGACGCGTTTCGACCTTCCATGATCATCATCAGAGTACGACGGCAAACTGACTATCGAGGATCAAACCGCATTGAATATATATGGAAATCAAATTTAGATATGCGGCTCTCACCTCTAGCAGTCTTGCATACATTGAACTTGACTGGAAATGTCGGCTGCACAATTTCTATGCAGTCACGAACATTAACTGTTTGCAGCTTTCGCCACATATACATATATAGACAATACAATTTAACAATAATTGATTGCGCGGGTGGTGGTAACAATGCTTTAAATCAAGTTTGCGAGCTTGAAGTAAACACCAACCCCATTGTATTTAACCAGTCTACGAACAACATAACAAAACTACCGCCAGCTGCAACGCACTGACGCGTTTCGACCTTCCATGATCATCATCAGAGTACGACGGCAAACTGACTATCGAGGATCAAACCGCATTGAATATATATGGAAATCAAATTTAGATATGCGGCTCTCACCTCTAGCAGTCTTGCATACATTGAACTTGACTGGAAATGTCGGCTGCACAATTTCTATGCAGTCACGAACATTAATTGTTTGCAGCTTTCGCCACATATACATATATAGACAATACAATTTAACAATAATTGATTGCGCGGGTGGTGGTAACAATGCTTTAAATCAAGTTTGCGAGCTTGAAGTAAACACCAATCCCATTGTATTTAACCAGTCTCGAACAACATAACAAAACTACCGCCAGCTGCAACGCACTGACGCGTTTCGACCTTCCATGATCATCATCAGAGTACGACGGCAAACTGACTATCGAGGATCAAACCGCATTGAATATATATGGAAATCAAATTTAGATATGCGGCTCTCACCTCTAGCAGTCTTGCATACATTGAACTTGACTGGAAATGTCGGCTGCACAATTTCTATGCAGTCACGAACATTAACTGTTTGCAGCTTTCGCCACATATACATATATAGACAATACAATTTAACAATAATTGATTGCGCGGGTGGTGGTAACAATGCTTTAAATCAAGTTTGCGAGCTTGAAGTAAACACCAACCCCATTGTATTTAACCAGTCTACGAACAACATAACAAAACTACCGCCAGCTGCAACGCACTGACGCGTTTCGACCTTCCATGATCATCATCAGAGTACGACGGCAAACTGACTATCGAGGATCAAACCGCATTGAATATATATGGAAATCAAATTTAGATATGCGGCTCTCACCTCTAGCAGTCTTGCATACATTGAACTTGACTGGAAATGTCGGCTGCACAATTTCTATGCAGTCACGAACATTAACTGTTTGCAGCTTTCGCCACATATACATATATAGACAATACAATTTAACAATAATTGATTGCGCGGGTGGTGGTAACAATTCTTTAAATCAAGTTTGCGAGCTTGAAGTAAACACCAATCCCATTGTATTTAACCAGTCGTCGAACAACATAACAAAACTACCGCCAGCTGCAACGCACTGACGCGTTTCGACCTTCCATGATCATCATCAGAGTACGACGGCAAACTGACTATCGAGGATCAAACCGCATTGAATATATATGGAAATCAAATTTAGATATGCGGCTCTCACCTCTAGCA
>JAQBSW010002133.1:57500-110653 GCA_029291075.1 Eudiplozoon nipponicum | reverse complement strand
CGGAATCTGGTGCTCTAACCACTGAACCACCCTGCCGCACACTACACTGCACACAATTTTCAGCTATATACTAACTAATGTAACTTGGTTAGTCTATTTTTCCTTTAGGTGAAGCTCATATGGCATCCGTTTAGACAAAAAGTTCCAACTAACTATCCCCAATCTGTCATTACTGAACAGACACCACACTACATGGGGAAGTGGTTTTTTTTTTTTTTTTTTTTTTTTTTTTTTTTTTTTTTTTTTTTTTTTTTTTTTTTTTTTTTTTTTTTTTTTTTTTTTTTTTTTTTTTTTTTTTTTTTTTTTTTTTTTTTTTTTTTTTTTTTTTTTTACATGAGATTTTACATTTCGTTTATGATGAATTTTGCTTATCAGTCTGA
This sequence comes from Eudiplozoon nipponicum, assembly GCA_029291075.1. Taxonomy (NCBI): domain Eukaryota; kingdom Metazoa; phylum Platyhelminthes; class Monogenea; order Mazocraeidea; family Diplozoidae; genus Eudiplozoon; species Eudiplozoon nipponicum. Next base: position 110,273 of record JAQBSW010002133.1, on the reverse strand, counting down.
TCTCATTTTAACTATTTGTTACTAGCTACGCAAAACCTAATACACAGTTGCATATATATATTAGTTTGTCGCAACAAAAAATGTTTAATGATTACATTGGAGGAATTGCAATTTAGTATATATTGGAAATTGTATAAATAATGGGGGTTGCTGTGTATATCAAGCTCGCAACCTTGATTTCAATAGCAATCGAGATGCGGTAATTTTAAATTTTAAACTAACTGAAGTAACGAACTAGGCATTATAAGGTCTTCTAAGACTCCACTGTAAATTCCTAAATGTAATTTCGACGAAGTACAGCTTGCCTACTTTATATCTGTGTAAACGATTTAATGGAATAAATCCTATTTAGAAAAGGTTGTTAGATACTGTGGGAGGATTGTTCCAGATCTCATGCCTGTGATCATTCTATAGATGGTAGCAAGATTGCTTAGCTATATAGAAAACACCTAGAATATGATAGGTATCCTCTGAGATGAGTGCGAATGTTTGGCTATATTTAAGCTACACCTCTAACTGTGACTGTGGTTTTAGTTTAGAAATTAGCTTTGGTCAATGTAATTACTTTCAATAGTTCGGGAGCTTCATTCAGCGCACATCAATAACTTAGTCATGGTGGACTTTGTCCACATTTAGTTTGCTAACTGGATTTATCAAATAGTTATTATTAAACAAACATTGGTTGCCTGGGTGGTGATAATTATTTTAATCATAGTAGCGATCTGTATATAAACACATGACCCATACATTCGTCAGTATTAACTAAGCATTGTGTAACGTAAAAAGAGAAATCCATCCAAAAGAACGGTTTCGTCCTTAATGGGAACTAATAACGGATTGTCCTGATTTTTACGCGGACAGAGTTCGAGCCTGAGCGTATCTGCTTCGGAATCTGATGCTCTAAGCATCGAACAATAAGTTGGAATGGCATTCGTATAAAAGAGTTGCTTTCTGATGAGTTGGTTAACTACACGAATTAATAATGCTAAGAAATATTTTGAAATCCAGATGCAGTATTCTTACGGAGCTTTGCTGTTGCTAATATCTCACTAGCACCAATTTTGATATGGAAATCGCACAGACATGTGAGGTATTTATTGGATTTTACGATAACGAGCTCTTGAAACTTCATAATCAACGCAGCATAAAAATAATAAAGAATTGATTTAAATAAAAAGAGAATAATAAAGAACGTTAAAAATAGTCATACTGACCTACTAAGGTTAAACAAATTGTTTCTTTCTAATGTAAAATAAACGTTCTTTTATTGATGTAATAAGCATGAGGCACCTTTTGGCAATTTTTTTCATAAAGAACCAGAAGAATGTTAAACATTTACCATGAAATATTGGAAACTAATGAAAGTGTGCATCGGAGTCTCACTGGCGACTCATTAGAAGAAGCTTGCACGATGCTCCAGGAATACCATATATTAATTCAATAAATGTTGAACTGTGGAACGATGCAAACATGCATACGTATGTGAACTAAAAGAAGAAATTTAAATCAAGGTTGAGATCTTGATATAAGCACTTGTACCAACATTTGCCTGTATAAACTAAGTATTTAATAGTATGGAAAAGGAAATTCATTCAGTGAACCGGTTTTGTCCTTATTGGAAACTCATCACGTACTGTGCAGAATTTTCTGCAGACAGGACTCGAACCTAGGAATATCTGCTTCGGAATATGTTGCTCTAACCAATGAACCACCCTGCCGCGGTAGGTGTTCCACAAAGTTACCTTAAATCAAACTCATTGTGTAAAATATTTACCAAAACAGTAGTCATTATTTCGATCATATATGAGAGAAAATTCCACTGCTTGCGCAATGAGTAACACATAAATTCATATTTGCGTGATTGGTTAAATAATATGGGATTGAATTTCATGTCAAACTTACAAAAATTATTCTCAGAATTTTAGTTTTTGTCCTGTGCGTATGGTGCCAACTATAAAGATAGGACTGGAAATGAAGTCCCAAAAATTCGGAAAAAAGAATGGAAAATCTTGTTTCAACGTAATATTCAGATAAGCAGCTGATGGAGGACTTCAAAATGAAGGGATAGGTGAGAATCCATCCATCAAGGCCAAGAATCGGGGCATCTGGAAATGTAAAGGTTTCAAGATTTTACCGACCTACGAGTGCTATCAATTGTCCGGCATAAGAAAAAGGCGGTGAAATTCATAACTTAATTACAGTGGGTGAAATCTGCAAATCGTTAATGCTCGTGACTGTAGAGAAATTCGGCAGCTGATATTTCCAGTCAAGTACGACGTATTCGAGACAGATAGAGGTGAGGGCCGCTTGTCTAATTTTATTTATCTTATATATTTATTATTGTTTGATCCTTGATAGTCAGTTTGCTGTCGTGTTCTGATGATGATCTGGGAAGTTTAAAAGGTGTCAGTATTTGTGACTGACGGCAGTTTTTCTATGTTGTTCGAGGCCTGGTTAAATATAATGAAATTGGGGTTTACTTCAAGCTCGCAAACTTGATTTAAAGAATTATTATCACCACTCACGCGATCAATGATTGTTTATATGTGATGAAATCTGCCGAAAGTTAATGTTCGTAACTGCAGACAAATTTGTAACGTCCTATTATCCCACAATCCTCACCCAAATATATGGTGGTTAAAAGGTGTAATACCGGCTCCTACTGATGAGTCGCCAGTAAGCACGAAACGAATGTACATGAGATTATACTTTCCGTGCATGCTGTCTTTGGTTAATTCTTATGATCACAACTGAACTAATTTGTTACTAGGTTCGCAACACCTAATGCATACTTGCAGACAAATTTTGCAGACGAAATTTCTTTGCCAAGTAGCATTTACGCGAGGTAATTGGAGATGTGAGCGGAATGTTTTATTTTGAATTTCATTATTTATTCCTGTTTTGTCCTTGTTAATCAGCTTGACGAATTTCTATAATGATTACCTTGGAATATCAGCTCGTGTCACCACGTACGGTCGACCTTAGATTTGCTATGTTGTGCAACTAGTCAGATAAAATGTAATCAACATTTACCGAATGGCAAGTTATTTAAAATAGAACACGAAGTAGATGCCAATTTCAGCATGAACAAAAGTGCATTTTCAAGCAAACAGGTGTTTCATTCTTCATGGTGTCTCATCAGGGGGAACGGGAAATGCGCCACAAATTCACTTTATACATTTAGGGTGAAGAAATTTTTGAAAGCTATGCGGTGCAACCTCCTGGAAAAATGTTCATTATTCACAAACGAAAATTCATGTTGAAATACAATAAAATGTTTTAAATTTTATACATATAGCATTACCACGAAATCCCAGCACTATCTGTCTCAGAATTGGTTTTCGATGCCACATTTGTGATATACATCGATTTCCCCAAAAATAACACCTTTGAGAAACAATTGACGGTATTGATTATGATATTTTTGCATAATTTCTAGATTAAAATATGAAGCTGGTACTCCGCAATCAAATTTCAAAAAATTCTAGATTAAAAGGTAAACTATACCACTTTACGAAGGCAATATTTCAAGCAATTGTCATGTTACTCCAAATGAATTACATAAATCATTTATCTACTGGTATAAACGTAATTTAAAAATTGTACATGTCAATTTAATAAAATTGGAAGAATTTTATGTTGATACCTTAATTAATGCACGCAAGAATGATACGAGATGTGTTCATTTAAATTGGTCTCATGTATAGCTTGGAAACTTGATTTAAAGAAAAGATGAGAGGTGTATTTTCTTCTTCAATTTTAATTAATATGTTCTAGATCTAGATATTCTATTGAGGCAAAGCCAACTATATGCTTTAGTATAACGAAAAAAAATGATGTGCTTTTTTTAAAAGTTGACCAGTCTTACGCATTTGGATCCCATTATTATATTTAAAATATTTCCATATTTAAATTTCCTGGATTTTTATGGCAACACGCTTCACTTACTATATTTTATTAGTGCATCTAGCAAGAATTAATTACGATATCTAATGGATTTGGATTTTAACGTAAAACTGCTGTTTTAATTAAACTGTGCTTGCATTAACCGGCTACTTCTATGAGGTCAAAATGCAATGAACTCCATAGTGAGACCGTTAATTCGCTAAGTTGGTAAAGTTTAATGGGCAATATAAAAAATGCATGTAACTATAAATCATTCATGCGCGCGTACGCTTGGCAAACATTCTATTTGGATCAAGTTTGCGAAAATAAGATAAACATTGATCCAAATTTTGATCGGTCGCATAACATACGGCAACTATTGCCAATTACGCGTATTTATGTATTTAAACTTGTGATTTTCGTCGTAAGAGAACAACGGCAAACATAATAACGAGAATCGAGCTGTAATGGACATGACATATTTAAACTTTATAATGTAGCTATTACTTTAAAAAATATATATATTTGGCAATAACTGCAAAACGCTTATGATCGTGACTGCATAGAAATTTTACATCTGACATTTCAGCGTCAAGTATAATGTGTGCGAGACTACAAGAGGTGAGAGCAATATATCTCATTTTTCTTCCCATATATATGCAATGCAGTTTGATCCTTGCTAGACAGTTTTTCATCGTACTCTGATGATGATCATGGAAGGTCGAAACAAGTCAGTACATACGACTGGCGGTAGTTTTGCTGTGTTGTCCGACGACTGGTTAAGTAAAATGGGATTGGTGTTTACTTCAAGCTCGCAAACTTGATTTAAATAATTACCTAAAGCAGTTTAAAACATTGTCACTAAATAGAATGCCCGTGGTACAATTCCAATCAAACTTCATTTCAAACTTCGTAAACGTTTGCACAAATAGCAAAACGACATAGAAATTGCGTAGACCACATTTAAAGTAAATTGCAATGCATGTGAGCTTACGAGATGATCAAAACGGCAGATTTGATATTTTACAGTCAGTAAGCATTACAATTTCATTTTCATCAGTCGAATTGCAATTGTGCTCTGATAATGACCATGGAGTTTCGAAACCCACTCAAACGTATGTGACTGACAGTTGCTTTGCATTGTGTGCGACTGTTGAGATAGCGTGAGATTGGTGCTTATACCTAGTTTGAAATATTGTTTAAATAAATATTGATGATGAGCCTAAATTCAAGATGTGTCAATTTAATGAAGCCAGTTGTGGATATGCCGAGGATTATATTTGTCTTTCCATTAAATACGTATGTATAGCAATTCAGCAAAGAATGAATGATACGCATTTTATTTAAAAGTTATGAATAAAAGCCCATAAACTGGCATGAATGCGGTTAGAATGTAAGGCTTACAAAGAGAACAGAAAGCGGATTGAACGAGAAACCTATCACCAATTAAATCAACCATGCCAAAATTTCGGCAGAATGGCTCAGTGGTTAGAGTTACAGTCTACGAAGCCGAACGTGCTCAGGTACGAGCTCTGTTCGCGAAAAATTATGGACAGATCTTGAAAAGATTCAAATAAGGACAAAACTGGACAACGGGATGAATTGCCTTTTCTACCTTATACCATTCTTAGTTTATACTGACAAATGTATATATGGTGGGATTGGTGGTTATTTTAATATCAAAACCTTGATTTACATAATTTTTCCATGATCTCGGCAATTGTAACAATTATGTTTATTTCCAAATCATTTGTCAATTCTACAAGTAAGTGGAAGGACTGGAAATAGGCATTTCTTGAATGAGCCGACTAGCAGATGGTGCCATCTTTAGACAACTAAACATCAATCGTTAAATGGGAAGTACGGCAAAACATATCTAAGTTATCCGGATAATAACATTATTACAATTAATTAAAACGTGTAAATAAATGACAGATGTAGTGAATGGAATCTTGAATAACATCCTATCCAGTTCACTTACGAGAATGATTACTCAAAGTCTAGCACACAGTCATATCTAAAAAATGTCATTGCTAAAATATTTTTGTATAAAATACGGTATTCCGTAATAAAGACCAACTAGAAATATTATCTCTTCAAGAAAAAAATATTTGGGATGAACGGAAACAGGTTCTTTCATTAAAACAATTTTTTAAAATTTTATTTTTCGTAATCGTTTTAAATACATATATCCGATTTATTTAAATGATAAATGTGTATATCTCAAAGACGAACTTATTTTAAAGTTATTCGACTGGCTAAATAAAATGAGATTGGTTTTTATTTAAATCCGCAAATTTGATTTAAATAACATAATAAACACGTTGTTTCATGATATAAATAAATACAAATTCGAATGGTTTACCGCGAAATCAAAATTAATATCTGTGTTAGTTTTGATTAAGTCATGGATGAAAGCTTGATATGAACACATACAATTATATATAATTTTTCCAGTTTAAAAAAAGCATCGTATAGGGTAACAAAGGCAATTAATTCGGTAGACAAACTCCATCATTATTGGGCATTCTGCAAGTACTGTCCAGAATTTTCCAAGGACGGGTTGTCTCGAACTGGGGCACATTTCGTTCGTTGTCTGTGACTCTATGCACTGTGCTATTCTGCCGCACACTACACAAGTTCGTGTGTTACAGAAGTATGTAATTTTTGTTGTTCGATGGTTGGTTAAATTCAATGGGATTGCTGTTTACTCGAATCTCGCAAACTAGATTTAAAGAAAAGTTTCAGCTATATTTTCTATTAGGTTTTAGTTAGCCTTTCTTTCAGGTGAAGACTATGTGACATTTCATTACACTTACATTTTCAAAGAGCTACACGCAACCTGTAATTTTAGAACGGGGACCAAGCTACTTAGAGAAGTGGCTACTAATTGAACATTTGTAGAACTAAATACAATATCGAGTTACACAAATTTGAACGAATTAGCGGGAAATCTTAAATTATATCTTTATTAATTTCCTATTTACACGCAAGTTATTTGAAATTCGACGTTGAATTTACTGAGGGAGCTCGTAAAGTCGAATTAGGTAGACTGCAATAAATATTCAGTTAGGAGATTAAATTTAATCATAATTAGGTATGGACGTGAAGTCAGATAGAAAAAGGAGCATCGTATAGCCATCGTAATACCTGATTCCAAACTTTCAATATGTTTGCATGCCCGTTTGATCCTCGCTATTCCGTTTGCCCTTATACCATGACGATGATCATCGAAAGTCGAAACGCCTGAGTAAGTGTGAATGAAGGTAGTTTCTCTACGTTGTTGGACTGAGTTAATACAATGAGATTAGTGTTTACTTGAAGTTCACAAATTTAATTAAAAGTATTGTATTATCTGAATGAAAGCTAAACGGGACAATAAAAAATCGAATCAAAATAAAATGTATGTAAAATTTTACGACAAAATCTTGCCTTAGACAATAAACTTCCTAAACAAATGGAGATATTTGGACCTTTAGACACATCAAGATTATATAAAGTTCTACGCAAGTACCGTAAATTTATTTATGTGAGTGAAACCCCGCGCTCCATCAAGGTAAGAAGCGGGTAACATAGAGCTGCATGGACATGTTAATAGAACAAGTCTTGTATGCCATACAGTCAAGATGGTATACACAATTATATGGAGTATTGCAAATGCGTATCATTATGTAGTCGTAGAAGATCGAAAGATTGACTAGAGAACCCATCGAAATTCTAATCGAGGTGCAAAATAATGAATGAAGCAGCCACAAAAATACCACTAGGCTTGAAGTAGAACACATAATTACATAATTTTAAGATTAAGGACGGTAGATTAAAATTGTCTGACAGATAAAGTGATAAATTTAACTAAAGATCTCATGAAAAATTTTCGGAATACCTTACAATTTCAGCCTTTACCACTTGTTATCTAAATGTAGCTAATTATGGAGTGTAACGCATTAATAACCATTAACGTTAAATAGCACATTTTCATTAATATATCATAAGACAAGTTTCTTATTTATTATTTAAATCAAGGTGGTTATCCTGATATAAACACCTATCCCATTATGTCAATAAATTTGTCACCATAAACTAATCATTATATATTTTAGGAAAGGAAATTCATCCAGTTGACCGGTTACGTCCTTATTGGGAATTCATCACGTACTGTCCAGAAAATGCCACGGACAATACGTGACGAGTTCCCAATAAGGACGAAACCAATCTACTGGATGAATTTCCTATTCTACAATATACAATTCTTAGTTGATACTGACAAAAGTTTAAAAAAAAAAAATTTATGTATTTAGAAAATGATCACAACCTTGATTAAAGAAATTGTTTTAACCGCACGTGCAACCAATGTTTGTTTAATTATGATCTGTGAAAAAATTAACTGAAACTAGTCAATTTATATTTTAACGATCATTGGTTACGCGGTCAGGGTTAACAATTATTTATTTTAAATCAAGGTTGCAATCATGATCTAAACAACAATCCTATAAGATTGTTTAACTCAAGATTGCAATTTTGGTATATATATATAAAGTACCGTACGAAATTTGCCGCTGACATGATTCGAGCTTGGACACATCTGCTTCAGTGTTTATTGCTCTAAACCTAAAAGACAGGCTAACCATGAACCATTATTTAGTTTAAGATGGCTAAATGGTTGTTATCTTCGCCTGCGCAACCCATGTTTGCTAAATTATATAAATGTCTACCGAATGCCTCAATTGCCCATTCTTTTCTTCAAAGCTAATCCACATGAGTCAATTTGACATATTGAGATTTCAGGGCTATTTTGCATGAAAGGTGTCGATTTACAGAGAAAGAGCAGCTGGTGAAATAACACCAAGAACATTAACGTCTTTTCGTGAATAAATTCATTTTGGTAAGTCATTCAATGTTATGGTCAGTCGAATCCTGATCCAGTTGGCAGGTGTGCCAAGAAAAATGGACTACTTCTAATGTGCGAAGGCCAAAATTTCAACTTTAATTATTACCAGCACCATCTTATTCCTGATTAAAAATATGTCAGTTTATTAATTTTGATCTACTATTCTTTCCAGACGCAGTGACAAATTCATTTTTTAATTAATTATATAAATTGATGTCGTAAAATGCATGGTATAGCTGGGCTTAAATTGCATTCTCAGGCAATGCGCAAACACTCACCTACTCCATCCAGATACCTCTATACACACACACACACACCAATTCACAAACACGTATTAATTAGGTAGGACATCAATCTAACTCACAGTTCATTTTTATTTCCCAAACTATATGGTTTGAAATTAATGATCGTCACTTGTCCCCATCTATTCAACTAAAATTCGGGTAGTGGCAACTTTTTGGTTGATTGAACTCATTCATGCGGAATTATAATTAGTCGTCCAGCGGAACTAAAGAAAAAATTCAGATCAGGTAAGTCATCAAATTCTGACCCGCTGTTTGGCTAGAAAATAGCAGATACATTTAAAAAATGGCTAAAGTGTCAATTCATAAAGAGGGTAATAAGGATGAAGTAATTTAAGAAGAAAAATATAATTTAAAAAAATGTCAGAAAGCACTAGGTTATAACTAAAACGCGAGGTTAACCATAATAAGAAAGCAACAAAAAAAAATAATTGACGATATGATAATGCATGGGATTAATCTTACGTTATTGTTAATACTTCTGTGCATTAATAATTTGATGTTGATGCGGAATGTCGATGCATGTGAGCAAACAGATTATCATTATCATTATTATTATTATTATTAAAATTATTAACACCAATGCTAATAATAATATTTAATATGATGAGAATGATTATTATGATATGATAAAGTTGGTATTGTTAATGCTGCTGAACTTGCTAATATTTAAGCCGACAATGATGAGGACGATTAAAATAGGGAAGTGGATATTGATGATGATGATGATGATGATGATGATTGTCAATAGGATTAGGATGAATATGATATTCATGATAATGATAATGTGGCAAGTTATTTAAATTACATGAAAAATGATGATGGTGAGTCTGAGGTTGGAGACGACGAGGATAGTTATGAAAATAATGATGTGAATGAATACGTTTATCTTATTTAGATGATGATGAGGCCGAAAGTGGTAACGCAGTATAGGTTGATGGGGCATCAATTGATGATTAAATTAGCTATGATGATGGTGATGATGATGTTTATGACGACGACGATAATGCTGAGGGTGATGATTATGACGAAGAAAATGATGATTATGATAAAGATGATGATGATGACGATGATGATGATGATGATGATGATGATGATGATGATTATGATAACGATGATGATGATGATGATGATGATGACGATGATGATGATAACGATGGTGATGGGGTTGGTAATGACGATGTTGTTGACGACCATGACGATTATGCTAAAGATGACGCTGATGATGTTGATGATCGTGATGATTATGCTAAATATGACTATAATGATGAAAATGATATCGATGGTGATTAGGCTCATGATGATGATACCGATGGTAATAATAAGAATATTTTGGATATTATATAGTGTGAGTTAGCGTTGAAGTCGCATTGTCGTAGACTTTATACAATGTTAGCTTCACTATTACAGGTTTACACATTCTTCTACCAAATATATAGTGGTTAAAGGGCGTAATACCGGCTCCTACTGATGAGTCGCCAGTAAGCACGAAACGAATGTGCATGAGATTATACTTTCCGTTCGTGCTGCCTTTGGTTTATCCTTCTGGTCACAACTGAACTAATTTGTTACTAGGTTCGCAACACCTAATACATACTTGCATATATTTTAGATCTTCGCAACAAACAATATTTAACTGTAATATTTTGGATTGTTTGTATTATAATGTTGTCAAAGATTATAGCAATAAAGTTTAATATAACAGTTAGATACTGTTTGTTGCGGAGACCTAATATATATGCAGGTATGTATTGGGTGTTGCGAACCTAGCAACAAATTAGTTCAGTTGTGACCAGAAGGATAAACCAAAGACAACATGAACGGAAAGTATAATCTCTGCACATTAGTTTCGTGCTTAATGGCGACTCATCAGTAGGAGCCGGTATTGCGCCCTTTACCTAATATATATTCGGATGAGGAATGTGTGATAATATGAGAGTACAATCTCCTACACGATGTAAACCTGCTGCTAGTGAAGCTAACTTCATAAAAGTCTCGACAATGCGACTTCAACACTAACTCACTCTATAATATATATATATATATAAATATATATATATATATATATATATATATATATATATATACCGAGTCTGTAAAGGATACTAATACTATGGCTTTTGTGTCAATACCTGATAATGACATTATAGTGTCGAAAATGTACTAAGTATTAACACTACGGTTGCCGAGTCGGTACATGGTACCAACATAATGGATATCAATGTATGCTATAGTTCACCGAAATTGAAAATTAAAACTATTTTTGAACGCCTGTTAATCCAGTAAATCCATACACTCTGGACTTGATCGATTTCTGTTATCACATTTCGCGCTTGGTATGACATCATTCAATGCAATATATAATATTTATATACTGTTTGTTGCAGAGAACTAATATATATATGCAAGTATGTATTAGGTGTTGCGAACCTAGTAAAAAATTAGTTCAGTTGTGACCAGAAGGAAAAACCAAAGACAGCATGAACGGAAAGTATAATCTCGTGCACATTCGTGAAGTTTAGATTGATAAAGACAAACATTCAGTTGACGTCATCCTCGATGATGAGACCAAATAATTAAATGCTGCTAAAAGTATTAATATTGAATATGTCAATTAAGTTGAGGATGATAATTATGACTATTCTGATGATGAAGCAACTGATGATAATAATAAAAAAGTGCAATTATAATGCAGGTTAAAATTAAAATGACGCTGATCATGCTAGTACTGATGATGTTGCCAATTTCTGAAATTGGTGCTGACGTCTATGTAGATGATGAGGAACAGCATAACGATAATTTTGATGGCAATGCCAAGTAGATGGAATAACATTATGCACATGATCAACTTCGTCAGTTAATTACAATATCAATAGTACCTGGTTTTCCACAGCCATCTTGGTAAGGAGATTTACTGCTAATATTTAAATCAAGTTCAAGGACATTGAGATAAACACCAATCCCATATTATTTTGCACGCACTAGAGTGTATCGATCTTCCATGGTCATTGTATGAAAACGAAGGAAGATTGACTACTAATGATCAAATTGAAATCATATGCAAGGAAGAGAAAATCCTATTTGCAGATCTCATCGCTAGTAGTCTTGCAAATATTTTTATTGACTGGAAATATCGGCTACCAAATTATTAAACAATTCCGAGTTAGAAATTTTTGCAGCTTTGCAGTGGTAAAATAGAACAACAATTTATTATGCATGTGGCGATAATAAATGGTAAAATCACATTCACTTTTTATTTTACATGTTGAACACAATAGGAAAGCAAGCATCAATCGCACGCTGGTTGTGCGACCAATAAAATTAAATTTGATGCTTCCAGGAATGTTATTGATTCGAGCCCCATTGCATGACCTGGTTTTTAATGACGGGAAGTCCTAAAAATTATAAATTATGCTCCAGTTTACGCATCGCCTTTAAAAGTGATACAACGATTTTCGAGTCGTTTGAGCAACGACCTTACCGATTAGTTTGGCTTCGCCATTCAATTATTTGTGATTAAGTTCAGGTTCGAGTTTTGTCCGATATAAATTCTGGTTTGTACGTGAAGAGATCACATTGAGGACAAAACCGGTCGACTAAAAGAAATGTAACGAACATTGGTTGCGCGGGCAGTGATAACAATTACTATTGTCAAGGTTGCGATCCTGATATAAGCACCTCGCCAATTAATTACTTATATATGTCAGTATAAACTACGAATTGCATACAGTAGACCGGTTTCGTTCTTATTCGGAACTCTTTATGTACTGGCCAAAATTTGCGGCGGACTAGGCTCGAAACTGGGCACATCTGCTTCGGAATCTGGTGTTCTAACCACTGAGCTACCCTGTCGCGGCAGGTGTTCTATAAAGACTTCATCAAAGTTACTGACAAATTCTGGCCAGTACGTCATCAGTTACCAATAAGAACGAAACCGGTCTACTGGATGGATTGCCTTTACTACAATATACAATTCATAGCTTATACTAGAAGAAATGCCCTTTCTACTTTATACAACGCTTATTTCGTACTGATATATATATATATATAATGGAACTGTTGTTGACATAAGACTCGCAACCATGATTTAAATAAGTAAATAAGCTAAAGACAATCAAATTACACATACTTCTTTCATAATAGCAGTATTTTATAGCTAAAAATCGCCAGTTTTCTTCCCGTTCCATAATGCGTGTAGTGAATTCGTCTAGAAGATGTTTACGCTAGTGCTCAAAAGTACCACATATTTCATGTTTACTAATTTCATATTAAGACCAGTTTTGAAAGAGTTAACACATTTAAAAGAAACATGTTGCGCGACACGGAATATAATATTTACCTGATTATCGGGTTGCGATCCGATTTGTTTGCATCCGCTGTCTTTCTGGTTTTTGTTCTAAATTTTTTTTTTTTTACCACTCGTAGTAAAGTTAATTGGTTTAGTGCATACCTACAGTATACTGATTTTATTTACACTGCGATGAAATGTAATAAGGAATTGATTTGAATGATCGGTGCAAAGTGCGAGCTTCATATGTTTACTCTCTGCGAGTTGCATTCGCGGGTTTTTGCTTTGCGCTATCAGTTTCGCAAAGATCCGATTGATTTCCATTTCCAAGTACGCATCGTTTTGGCTGGGTGCGGATTCGTCCCTTTCCCCTGAAGGCTTCATTATCGTTCATAATAACCACTGGAAATGAGGTACGATCTAATCTTCGTTGACTGGCGACGTTTCGGAACCTGATTTCCGGTTCCATCATCAGGCCACTATACACATCACAGTACTCAAAATAGCAAAGTGAAGCAATTCTTTATACATTTCTAGCTGTTACTGCAATGGCTACTAATTAAATGACAGTTGAATGCGCATATTACTGTACACATTTTGTTAAAACAAGAAACTTCTATAATCAATATTGCGATCTTGATTTAAACAACTTACCAATTAAGTACATACAATTCTTAGTTTATACTGTCAAATGTATGTCTTAATGAGTCAGGTGTTTATATCAAGACTGCAGCCTTGATTATAGTAATTGTTAACATTGTCCGTGCAACCACTATTATATTATTAAGACGAGTAATTGTCTGAAGAAACCAGCTAGATGAATATAGAATGTTTTTACTTGATATCTGTTATGACTAACATGGGATTGTTCTCAGTTTCCATATACAATGAGAAGTATCGGAACCTGTTTTATATAGCAAAGTTATTTTGAGTCATATGAACAATGGATGTATTGAAATAGATGACATTGTTAGCCAATTATCCAGCGTCGTAGAACAAATGACCGTAATATGTTACGAAATATTCAAGAAAAATATCGATGATTGAACATAAATCAAGATATGACTACAACAATAAACTTCAAATTTGACAAATCCACAATTTCTTTCGTGGTTTGTGACTTTCACTAGTAGTTCCGCAATGATAATATTGTTCCTCATTTCCAAGTACACGTCGTGTCAGCCTTCATGACGACTGGGTGCTGATTGACTCCGTCACTGCGCAGGCTTCTACACCATTAGTATTAACCATTGGGAATGTAGGATTAATCAATATTACTAACTGATAAAACACTCATTGACTACGCGAGTGATGTTAATAATTATTAATTTTAATCAAGTTATTCAGCTTGATAAAATCACTAAATCACACAACATTGTAAAACCACCATCAGTCACATGTACCAACGCATTTCGATCTTCCATGATCATCATCATAGCACGAACGCAATCTTACTAATGGGTATCAAACGGAGTACGCGAAATTACTGGGGGTGAGAGTCGTATATCTAAGTTTGCATTCCTTATATAAGCGTTGCGGTTTGATCTTCGATAGTCAATTTATCGTTTTACTCTGATGAACGCGCCAGTACCTGAAACTGGCGGTAGTTTTGCTATGTTGTTCGAAGACTGGCTAAAAAATGGGATTGGTGTTTACTTCAAGCTCGCTAACTTGATTTAATTCACTTTTAACACCACACGCGCGATCAATTAATGTTTAATTTTATTGGCTGTGCATATGTGGCGAAAGCTGCAAAAAAGTTAATGGCCGTGACTGCATAGAACTTGTGCAGCTGACATTTCCAGTCAAGTACAATGTATGCGAGACTGCTAGAGGTGAGCGCCTTACATCTAACTTTTCTTCCTATAGATATGCGCTGTGGTTTGATCCTTGCCGTCGTACAAGGAGTGTTGAAATTTGTCAGTACGTGTAACGGACGCTGTGTTGTTTACGAGATCTCTTATATTAGAGGTTAAAAATGTTAAAAAAATGCAAATGGAAATCATTTTTACACAACAAAGACTTGATACACTGGACTCGATTAAAATCAGCGATAACATTTAAATATTAATCATGACAATATTCAAAACACCGTGAAATATTCAAGTGAACTTGACGCATAGAGATTAATATTTAAAACAGGCGTTCTAAACAAAAATTAGCTCAAATAATGACAAGGGGCTATTAATTTCAAAATATGCACGGATTCCTATATAATCACACCAATAGGCATATTTTTATGAGATTGTACAAAATGTGATTGGTGTTTATGCCAAGCTCATAACCATGACTTAAATAATTGATATCACCATGCACGCAATCGGTGATTGTTAAATTGCTAAGGATGGTAAATGCAATCAATCAAGTAGATGAGTTTCGTCATTATCTGGAACATATAATGTATTTTTCAGAATTGCAGCGACCAGGAGTCAAACCGGAGCGCATTAGCTTCACGGTCTTGTAACTCACCCACTGCACCAATAAAGCGACGCACAACTTGATATTTGAAAGAAAGTGTCAACCTATGGTTTTTCCGTTCTTCTAGCAGTTGGTGTCTATTTGGTTTTGCTTTCAACCTAAAGTTCCAACTAGATACACAAATCTGTCATTGTAAAACAAACAACATGCCAGCTGTGGAGGTAATATCTTGATAAATTAATAAGACGGGACTTTTGTTATATTAGTATTGTCAGTAAATACTAAATATTACGGAGGATAGTCAATGTATTTCATCGACGCGAATGATCCTGTAGTTATTGAGAACTCCTTAGGTAAATGACGCCATCTTGAATGCCATTCTCCAAGACTACTTTCAGTACACCATTAGTCTCCACGTGGATGAGCCAAAAGTTGCGCTTAGCTCCACAATGACGAGTGAGATGACTTATCGCAGGCTTAATAATGCCCCGACATTTGTCAGGCAAGCCCTCGCGATTACGTTTAGCATACGCTTTCTAAGAACTTTGCTTACATTACCAAGGACAGACATGATTCAAATGAAAAGTGTTGGTCATTGTGCACCTGCAAGAATTGCCAAAATCGGAGCTCGAACAAGAACCCATTTCTTTCTGGGTCTGAAAACTTTATATATATAAGTGGGGTTGGAGCATATTTTTAGCAATACAACCGCGCTGCATTAATAGGGTTGGGTTGTGTATTAGGAATGGCCTACCTAGTAAAAAATTTGAACAAGTAGAACCAGAAGTTAAGACCAAAGTTTGCATCAACAAAGTGTGTAATATAATATACATAGGATTTCTTGCTTACTGTCAGCTCCTCATTAGGTACAGGCATGGCTCCCAAACTCGTTACATAATTGGTCAAGGACCTTGGATCAACCTACCGATGCAATCTCCAAATGACGTATTGCTCGAGATTAGCAGGTGTTGAGAATATATTTAATTCGCAACCTAATTACCACGATTCTTACTTTTTAACTGAGTAACATAGAAATTAACAATCATTCAGAGATCGTTTAACTTTATTTCATGGTACATTTGCAAAGATCTACCATGAAAGAATTATGTATTGGCATGATGCGACTAGAAACACATTGTTACATTCGGGAATAGAAGATTATTTGCAAATCAGCGTAGGAAAAATAAGTAACCCAACTAATGCCTCTGTTTAAAAAACACATCCGGTTGCGCGACAGGGAATAAGTTAATTGCATGTCCCTTGTGTTGTGAAACAAAGTGTTAGCAACCAGTCTTCATTTTTAATCAGAATATTTCGGTTTCCTATTTCGGAAGTCAATTTTAATAATAGGCTTATCCCACCAAGAATTTGACAATTATTAAGTCCTGTCCGCGGCAAATTGTGGCCAGTACATGATGAGTTTACACACCTTGCTTCGCAAAATGCGGTCCAGGTAATTAATGCCTGTAATGCATTATAAGTGACGTTTGCATCGTTTGATTACATTTCTTTAAATGACAAATTCGTCTATACCCGGTTAAGGTGTTAATCTTCTACTAGTATTCCCACCTTATTCGGAACAATTGAAGTCATGTAGCAACACAAGTTGCCGGATCTATTTTCCACTAGTGCCAACAGGTCCACTTCTAGGCTAGTGATCCAAACTAATCAATTACAACAATTGAGCCCAACTAACAAAAAGCGAAAATAAATACCCTTATGTTTCAAATGTAGCTTCACACCTGTTAATAAAAAGGGCCGTAAAATTAATGTTGAGCACATTTTATCGCATTCCAATTCTACTCATATCCCGCGTCACTTTTTGCCGCCCCCTTTCCCTATTCTGTGTCCTTCACTTCTTATTCTGTCTTCTTGTTTCGAATTATTGTTGGGAAAACGAATTAAGTTAATTGAAAAGCATAACAAAACTAGGCATACTGTCGGCGGATGGGAGATAGTTACATCTATTTGGGAAATGTTTCAATTCACAAGCTAAATCAGGGGGCAGTGCTATGAACCAAATGTAGAAAAACGAGCCTGATTAAGAAAATATTAAGAGATGGGGGCATTGAACGAGTTCAAATATATTGACTATTTCAATGTGTGAAGGGATCACATAAAACAAGAAACATTCCCGGATAGAATTTGCCTACCACAGTTTAACAGAAGGAAAAGAAAAAAGACGAGCATCTGCCGGACAGTTTATCAATAAATAATTTCTGTATAAAATTGCGAGGTAATATGTATATCCATATAGCTGATGATTTGACTAGGAAAACTATTCTAGTCAATGAATCATTATTTCTGTTCCTATTTGTCAATTGATCCATCTGTGTAACTATTCATTTCTCTAACTATACGATTGTATATATATATATATATATATATATATATATATATATATATATAAATTAAATCTTATCTTTCTTCTTAAATGTCTCTAAGTCTATCGTTCAATCCAACCATTTGTACATTCTTTTACATCTATCTATCTATTTGTTTAATCTAACTTAGTAAAAATTTATATTTTTACCCATCTTTAAGAACTGATCTACATATTCACATCCGTTTTTCTACCTGTGGATCTTCACATTTCCTTTTTTATATATGCCCCTCTTCTAATCCACATATGTAATTGAATTACATTCTATTTAATTTTAGATATAGTCATCAGGTTATTCATTTAAATAGATATATTTCGCTCGTTTATTTTAAATTCATCATACTATCCAGCTTCATTTATTTCTTTACTTTAATGATCATCCATCGTCATTCTCCTATTGCTTTTATCAAAATTTATTGATGCAGACTTTTTTATTTCCTACATTAAATTTTTTCCCAAATGACGAACTCGTCTGATAGATGTGCTCAAATATCCATTCTAGGAATCTGAAAATAATGGTGGTCATGTACTGGTGGATAAATTTGGCCTAGGTGAGCATGTAACTTAATGTAATACTGTAAATGAATATTTAAAAATAGACACGAATGAACGCTTGCCAAGCGTTAACTTCCCTAAAATGGTAGAAACTGTTAGTTTATACCGCACTGTTCTGCACAAAATAGGGGACAGATACGAATGTTGGAAGAGGTTTGAAGTATGCGCCATTTTATAGGCGATCTAAGAACATGCAATGCATGTTTGAGTTTGTAGGTGTGATGAAAATAAGTAATTACAAATTTCATGAGTAAACTGGTAAAATCCCGCATATATTTTTGTTGTGCATACTTACACATTCCTAGCCATTGAGCCAGAATCCTTCAGCTGTTACAGTTCTGTGTTATCTTCTTCATTTAAAGGAGTTATGATCTAAGGTATATACAAATAAAAGAAAGAATGAAAGTAAGATTTTTTACCAATTTTTCCGGACATTTGATAAGTTGCTTTAAATAGATATGCTAAATTAATTCATATTACGCTGAAGAGAAAGCACAAATCATGCTGTTTTAAAGCATAATTTTCATCAATTAACGTGACTAAACCAATCACGTGCATCCTGCGCATAAATATAACCTCGACAAATTTCCTACGCAACAAAATCTGAATTGACCGCTACGCACAATTACTGTCGTCTTTCTGCTGCGTCTTTTGTCTACGCCTATTGTCTTGTTGCCTTTTTTACATAACTCTGCTGGCCGCCAGTAACCTCAAATTGTTGTTGCTGCACATCCAGACAGACATCATTGATTCATTTATTAGCCGGATATTTTCTTCCTGGTTTCGTCGCGAACCACCAGCAAGAATCATCAAGGTCTATTAACAGCAATTTATATATCAAAATATCACTTATCCACGAACAGGTCACACCTGGTAAATTTCTAGGACTTTTGGACATCCACCTCTTCTCTGGTGCTCTAATTAATCACGGCATTAGTCGGTGAACGTCTCACTTTCCCCCTTAAAGGCCACCAGTATTACTGTTTACTCGCAAGACGTGAAACCAAATTTGCACAGCACACTAGCTGCAGCATTAAAACAGGCAACCGCACCGGGAAAGCAGTGAAAGTTTCATTATAATCAAGGTTGCGTTCTTGATATAAACACCTGACTCATTAATTACTTACATATGTCAGTATAAACTAAGAATTTTATAGTGTAGAAAAGGCAATTCATTCAGTAGACCGGTTTCGTCCTTATTGGTAACTCATCACGTACTGGCCAGATTTTTCCGCGGACAGGGCTCGAACCTGGACACGTCTGATTCGGAATCTGGTGCTCTAAACACTAAGCTACCCTGCCGCACATTAAACACAATATTCTTCTTAAAGAATGTATGGTTTATATCGACAATATATGCTTAACAGATAATGAAATTTAACAAAATTCAAACATTGTGATGGACACATACATAGAAATTAGCAGATCTATACAAAATAGCATTCATGATTTTGGTAAGAATATATTCATAAATGAAAAATTATGATATATGGCTGTTGCTAAATAATGAAAACCTTTCTGAATAATAGAGCTGAAAATGGCTCTCGAACTATCGAAGTTGCAACTTGTGATGGTGGAAAATCTGAAGCACTAGACAGTTTGACTGCTTATAATATGAATGGATCTTCTATATACATTAACAGCTTTAATATTACTGGACGAATGTGATACATTAAAAGCGGTGGCCTAAAATTTGGTCTTTATTTAAAACCAGAAAAATTGATTTTTAACATCGTAGGCCATTTATAAGAAAATCGAAAACATTTGTGTGCTTACATATTTTGTCATATATATATATATATATATATATATATATATATATATATATATATATATATATATATATATATATATATATATATATAATGAACGTATCAAACGCCTATTATATTAGAATAAATATTACAGTGGAAATGTCACTATTCTATTTGGTTTTGGATTTTATCGTTTATTGTTAACGGTGGACATAAAAAAATTTGAATGTTTAGAAAATCGCCGTCCAAATTAAAAAAAATGGTTTAATGCCCACCAAAGGAACAAGTGGATTTTACTTTATGTGTTATATTGGCGTGATGAAATTGAAAATTTAATTTAATAAATATATTCCTGGCAAAACTTATTTACGCGGGTACAAGCATTGCCGGAGTGTTTTTTCACTACAAATAACACAAGTGTACATGCGAGATTTATGTGGATTATTTATCTAGCTTTAAACTACATTCTTTTGTGTGCAAATGAACATGAAATTATTTGGCCTACAAATCAGTAGATGTCAATACACAATCCCGGTTTATTCCAAATCACGTTAAAGTGTTATGTCGTGGACAATGACAAATAATATAGGCGATTGTGCAGGAGATGCCGACAGCTCATAACAATAGAAGCCATAAAACCGAAAAATTGAGAAATCATTCCTAGAGAGTATATTTATTGTGCAAATTTGTGGTGTAAAATAGGCTTACCTTTCAACTTTTTTATCCAATACAATTCTTGGGATGAGTGACAAAAATAGATAAGCACCACTCGAATAATTTAGCTGGTTTAGCTAGGAAATTCAAAAATAAGTCCAGTTTCGAATAATAAAATTTCAGCACTCCTCGGGCTGTATTCCAAGCAATAATGGAGAGTGGCTATTTAGAATAATGGCGTATATGTGTCTGTGTACCAAATGGCTTCAGGTATTTGTACTCGGCAAATATGACCGTTCCAGGTAGAAAAATAAAACAACTCAATAAAAACAACCATCAGACTTTTTCTGTTGCATATTCCTTACCGTAGCTTCAAAATTTCGGACCAGTAAACAAAACATCCAATTTAGAAACATACACATCACAGGGCGTAACGACAAATCCAGGCGCCGGTTTCTCACGAAAGAATAACACGATTGCAGAAACTAGCCAATTATGGTAAAGCTGATAAGTGTTCATTACCCCAAGCGATTTCCTTAGATGTGACCTATTTGTATTGTTGGCAAATATCGACAAACTTCACTTTTAACCATCGTTGACTGTCCTCATTGTGCCCTTTTAAATCAGACAACTGCTTGAGAGGATTTGCTGGAGCTACAGGTGTTCAGAAGTAGTTGCAATTCTCAGTTTCGGCAACCTCTGGCATGCTTAAAATCTATTGTGTTAGTACTATGTACTGCCGCGGCCGAAATATTATTGGTACCATATACATTTTCGGTAACCATAATGTTGGTATCAGATACTGACACAATGGCTATAGTGTTGGTACTATACATGCTTGGTATATATATATATATATATATATATATATATATATATATATATAATATAGTGAGTTGGCTTTGAAATTTTTTATCTATTTTGGGCTATTTCAATAAATATTCGTTTTACATAACGGTGCAAACAAAAAGAATTTTTCATGCATTAGCATTAGCATAGAGATTTCGATGCCCGTTGCGACATGTTGTTTGTATTTTCTGGACTGAAACATATTTTGGTACTTTAAATGTAGAGAGTTTTTTTCTTAAATCAAATTTGATCCTGTTTTTTTCAATAAATCAGTTGGTAAGCTGGAGCCAATGCGCTTCTTCATAAGATAAAATGTGTTCATTAAATCCGAACAAGAGATCACATGTTTCATTGATTAGCGAGGAAAAAAACCGCATTGCATACATATGGAGAGCAAAATTAGATTTTCTGATCTCACCTGTAGTAGTCTCTGCATAAGACAATTTGACTGGAAATGTCGGCTGCACAATTTTTATGCAGTCACGAACATTAACTGTTTGCAGCTTTCGCCACACACATATAAGTAGTACAATTAAAAAATCATTCATTGCGTGGTTGGTGATAATAATTCTTTAAATCAAGTTTACGAGCTTGAAATAAACACCACTCTCATTGTGTTTAAACGCTTTTCCAACAATATATCAAAACTACCGTGAGTCACACATATTGATGCGTTTCGACCTTCCATGATCATCATCAGAGTACGACGGCTAACTGACTAGCAAGGAGCAAATCGGAATGCATATATATATATGGAAGGCTAAATTAGATATGCGACTCTGAAATTGTTAAAATAAAATTTGACGGCGCATATTATGTAGCATGCAAGTCTGATGGTGAGTATTGAACTATTAAGGCACAGCATATCGATCAATCGATTCGAATGTCAATGGAACTGAAAGACTGGCACAAAATATAATTTGAATACATTACAAATAGAAGCCTTAAAATTGCCTTGTCAGATAGGCCTTATTTAATTCGGTCAAGCCTTTATAGACACCCGATTGAAGATTTGTCAAGGTTATGAGCTTGGTGTAATTTCCAATCCCATTATATATACATTTGCCAGTATAAACTAAGAATTCTATGAGGTAGGAATAGAAATTAATCCAGTAGACCGGTTTCGTCCTTATTGGGAACTCATCACGTACTATGCAATGGATAGGGCTTGCACAGTTGCATATTATCATATATATATATATTAGAAATATGTATATAATGAGATTGGTATTTATAAAGCTCGTAAACTTGATTTAAACACTTGTTATAAATTTTCACATTCCAGGTAGTGTGTTGTCTGTTCAATGGCGACATATTTTGATTGCTACCCGGATCTTTGGGTTTAATGAGATGCCACATAGATTCCACTTGAAGGTAAAGCTATCCAAATCATGAGTAAGAATATATCTGAAAATTGTGTGTAGTGTGCGGCTGGGTGGTGCATTGGATAGAGACCCAGACTTTGAAGCATTGTGCTCCGGTTAAAGCCCTGTCCGTGGCAAAATTCTGGGCATCATTTAAAAACCTCCAAATAGGGCCAAATGGGTGTTTATATCAAGCTCTCAACATTGTTTCAAGAAATTGTTATCACCATCCGCGCATTCATTTATTGCTCAGCTGTTTTACGACATTGTTTTCGATTTCGATGATCGCTAATCTAACACCAGAAACATTGGTGTTGTTTTATTTGCTTTGTCTGTCGTTAAAAAATGAATTTTAATTATGTATTGGGTGTTGCGCACCTAGTAACAAATTAGATCAGCTGTGACCAGAAGGATAAACCATGGGCAGCATGAAAGGAAAGTATAATCTCATGCACATTCGTTTCGTGCTTACTGGCGACTCATCAGTAGGAGCAAGTATTACGCCCTTTAACAACTATATTTTTGAGTGAGAAATGTGGTATAATAGAACGGTACAATCTCCTAGACGAATGTGTGAACCTGCAGAAGTGAAGCTAACGTTAAATAAAGTCTCGACAATGCGACTTCAATGCTAAATATGTTTGTATAATATAATACGGGTCTGTAAAGGATACCAACACTATGGTTATTTTGTCAGTAACCGATACCAACATTATAGTATCGATAAGGTACATGGTTACAACATGCTGGATATCAATGTATGCTATAGATCACCGAAAATGAAAATTAAAACTGTTTCTGAACACCTGTTACTCCAGTAAATTCATAAACTCTGGCCTTGATCGATATCAGTTATCACATTTCGCGGTAAGCATGACATCATTCAATTCAATATATTACAGTTAAATACTGTTTGTTGCGAAGAGCTAATATATATGCAAGTATGTATTAGGTGTTGCAAACCTAGTAAAAAATTAGTTCAGTTGTGACCAGAAGGATAAACCAAAGACAGCGTGCACACTCGTTATGTGCTTACTAGCGACTCATCAGTAAGTGCCGGTATTACGTCCTTTACCCACTATATATTTGAAGGAGGAATGTGGGAAAATAGGACGAAACAATCTCCTATACGAATGTGTAAACCTGCTATAGTGCACGATTGTGCACACGGGATTGCATCTTCAGCTCTTACTGAGTTTTGCATATAATTCTGGTCATATTTGATCTAATTTGTTGCTAGTTGGGCAACACGTAATACACAATGTCAAACTACGGTTGTGCGTACTTACAAATGTGTTTTAACATTTAAAAGTATTCTTCAGGACATGCTCTGTGTATTTATTATAGACGAATCTTATTTTTTCTTCAAGAGATCATACTTTCCGCTCATGCTGCTTCTGGTTTATCCTTCTAGTCATAATTGAACTAATTTGTTAGTAGGTGCGCAACACCTAATACATAATTGCATATATATTAATTCTCCAACACAAACATTATCTAGCAATATAACATTTATTTCCCACACTTTTCAATGCCTAATTGTGCATGGAATTGTTTGAACCTAAAGATTTCAATTCGTCAAATATAACAGTTTTGTGCCAACTTTAACGAGATTTGTCATTTTGAGTTTTGAACCGGAGAGCAATTTATTAGCAGTCAAGCTCTTCATTTCCGCCGCCAACAAAACAATTTTCTGTCTTATACACACTTACGTTCGTTGATCAATATTTTCTACAGGTGGATCCTCATAAACTTCTATTTCGATTAATGCATATTTGACTTCTGCAGAATAGTGTTCAACATGGGCGCTACCAGCCAGGCACTTTGTCAGAGGACATGTTTTGGCGTGATCGAATATTTTAAAAGTCTTTTGCGAAACGATGTGTTTAAATCATTTGCAATTATTATTCTGTTCAATTTTTAGTCATTTCCTACTATATATTTGTTTAATTAAACGAATATTGGTTGCAATGGTGGTGATAACATTTACCAAAATCAATAACTGGATGCCATATGAGTCCCAAATAATGGAGAAAAAGATAACCGAGCTATATTAGTTAGTATGACTTAAAGTTGTTTATAGTGTGTGGTATATATATATATATATATATATATATATATATGAAGCATGCGAATAAATAGTTATCTCAACATGAATATCTAGGTTTTGAAAATAAAAAGTGTTACTCTACGCATTTGTCTGGGACAGTGTATTTCCTTTTTATTCATCTTTAACTGGGCCGCAATAAGTTTCGTTAAGCGCGTAGTTCTTGAACGTAATTTTGGTTAGCTCTAGGAGATCGAAAATCTTGCTTCAAGGAGATTACGATATTTGCTTTTGCCAGGTGGTTTGTGTAGACCATCTCTAATTTCGCGGGCAGCAATCACAATTATTTAGATCAAGTTTGCGAGCCTGATATATACACAGATTCCAATGAATTTTTATCTAACTCACTAACGTTATTTAAACACATGAATAGAATATTCCCTAGCAGAATCTTTATTTTAAAATTTTTTGTCGTGATAGGATGACAAACGAGAAATTTCGATATACGTCTGTACATAAAATATTAGTTGATTTAATGATAAGGTATGACGATCACAAATAATCATTCAATGATTGCGCGGGTGGTGGCAACAATTCTTTAAATCATGTTTGCAAGCTTGAAGTAAACACCAATCCCATTGTCTTTAACCAGGCGTCGAACAGCATGACAAAACTACCGGCAGTCACACGAACTGAAGCATCTCGACCTTTTATGGTCATCATCAGAGTACGACTGCTAACCGATTAGAGAAGTTCAAATCGCAATCCCTATATATGGAAAGCAAAATTAGATATACGACTCTCACCTCTTGTAGTCTCGCATAAATTTTACTTGACTGGAAATATCGGCTGCACAACAAATCACTGATTGCGCGGTCATGATAGGATGACAACCAATAAATTTTGACAAACGTCTGTGTATTCTTTCTTAGTTGATTTAATAAGACATTGCAAGCGCAATTGCGTCTTTTGATTGACGCTTACAGCAATAAAGATAAACGAGAAAAGGTTTGTAAAAATGGGATTGATGTTTATTATGAATATTATTTCAACACCTACACATGTAATGCTTGCTTAATTGCCAAAATATTTCCTCCGTTGAATTTGCTCTACGCAGAAATCGAAACTCAGGAAAGCCTGATTTCATGATGCCTAACCCACTAATATTATGGCCAAAGGTCATAGATTTGTTATTTTATTGCGTTAAACAAGCAATTATTGTGCGGGTGAAGGTAAAAATTCTTTAAATAAAGTTTGCGAGCTTGAAGTAAACACCAATCCCATTGTATTTAACAAGTCATCGAAAACACAGTCGCACGCACTGACGCGATTCGAACTTCCATGATAATCATAACAGTACGACGGCAAATTGACTATCGAGGATCAAGCCACATTGAAAATATATAGAAATCGAAGTAAGTTATGCGGCTCTCACCTCCAGCAGTCTCTCATACATTGAACTTGACTGGAAATGTCGGCTGCACAATTTCTATGCAGTCACGATCATTAACTGTTTGTAGATTTCGCCACATATACATATATAGGCAATACAATTTAACAATAATTGTTTGCGCGGGTGGTGGTAACAATTTTTTAAATCAAGTTTGCGAGCTTGAAGCAAACACCAATCCCATTGTATTTAACCAGTCGTCAAACAACAGGCAAAACAATCGCCAGACACACGCTTTTCGATCTCCTAAGTATCCTCACCAGAGAATAATGGCAAACTGATCTAGTTGAGATTAAACCTCTAATGCATATATATATATATATATATATATATATATATATATATATATATATATATATATATATATATATATATATATATATGGAAATCGCAGTCAATGTTCGTTTAATTAAATATAATGGGATTGTTGCTTACTTCAAGCTCGCAAACTTGATTTAAAGAATATATTCACATTGTTTCCCATGTGCTCTTGAATAAAGAATATTCTTATAACTTCACAGCATAAACCTCGCGTTTTTATACAACAGCTGGTCATTAGTTTGGATGTACTTCAAGCCTCGTCTGCACTTATTTGTCTATCTGGTACTATTCGCAAGATGTGATTTTGGTATCCCTACTAAATAATGGCAATGAAATCGCATGAATGCGGTTTATTAGTATGTATTGTTGTGTGTCTGAGTGTAAAGATATGTTATTAACACTTGTTATTTTAAGTTTTACCTGGACTTGGAAACAGCGATGTTTTTTGCCTTTTCCATATCTCAGGGCATTTTGAGTTCACTGATAAGAACGCTACGCACATTTGGTTATAAGGAGAATGTATGCAATGTATTCTTGATTTAAAGGCGACAGCTGGATGCATTAGCCTGAAGAAGTCAATGGGAAACACACACACACAAAATAGGAGCGCGCGTATAAAAAAAACTTCACATAGGCATTTTCGTAGGATATGTATTAGGAAGAAGAATGAGTCCTTTAAAAAATATAACATATGTTTCAATAAAACGCCTTGTCCTATTTATAATAGACTTAGTGCAACTTAACGATAAATAAACAGCATTTGAAGATACTTACGTTCTTTAAAAGTTCAAGACCTATTGTGATTTTCAACTAAATAGTAATTCATCGTGTACAAAACTTTGGTGAATCTCATTATCTTAATTTAACTTTTAGAATTGGAATAAGCATCAGACGATTACTCTTTATTTATGGGTAAACCGCATGTAAAAACTACCATCAGTAACACATATTTAGAACTTATCACCACCCGCGCAACCAATGTTCGTTTAACATATTTAGAACATTCAAATCCACCTTAGATACTATTTGCTGTGAGAATTAATATATATATATATATATATATATATGTATATATATATATATATATATATATATATATATATATATAATATATATATGCAAGGTATTACGTGTCACGCATCTGATATCAAATTAGTTCAAATAGACCAGAGGGATAAATCAAAGACAGCAGGAACGGAAGGCATAAATTCATGCACATTTGTTACGTGATTATTGGCGATTTATCAGTAGCAGCTGGTTTTATGCTCCATACTCAATATATATTTTAGCGAATTTGTAAACCTGCAGTTGTGAAACTACCTTCATAAAAGGTCTTCACCAATGCGACTTAAAAGCTAACCTTCAATTATATACAATATATATATATATATATATATATATATATATATATAACGAGCTTGGAAAGGATACCTAAACAGGCCTTGAGTGTATGGATTTGCTTAAGTGATAGGTGTTCAGAATTAAGTACCATTGACCGACTAAGTAATTATAGTGTTAATACTATATACATTTTTGTTAACATAATAAAACAATAGCCATAGTGTTGGTACCTTTACAGACTCGGTATATATATATATATATATATATATATATATATATATATATATATATATATATATATATATATATATTGCATTGGCGAAGACCTTATATGAAGTTAGCTTCAGTAATACAGGAGATTCGTATAGGAAATTATACATCCAATTTTCGCACAATACTCACTAAAATATATAGTGGTTAAAGGGCGTAATAACGGCTCCTACTGATGAGTCACCAGTAAGCTCAAAACGAATGTGCACTAGATTATACTTCCCGCTCATGTTGTCTTTGGTTTATCCTTCCAGTTATATTTGTACTAATTTGGTACTAGGTGCGCAACACCAAATATAAAATTGCATATATAAGTTCTCCGCCACAGACAGTATATGACTTTCATATATTTAATTTAATGCTGTCATGATTACCACGAAATGTGATAACTGATATCGATCAAGGCAAGAGTATATATATTTGCTGGAGTAAAGGTGTTTCAAAATAGTTGTAATTTGCAATTTTGGTAAACTTTAGCACACCTTGCAATCCAATTTGTTGGTGCCATGTACCAACTTGGAAACCATAGAGTTAGTTTCATTTACCCTTTTGGCATCGGGTACTGACACAACAACACTAATTATGACTCCGATTACAGGGTTTATATATATATATATATATATATATATATATATATTACACGTAGTAATTTGGCTTTGAAGTCGCATTGCCGAAGGCCTTATACAAAGTTAGCTTCATTACTGCAGGTTTACACATTCATATCGAAGATTGTAACGCCCAATTTTACCACATTCCTCATCCAAATATATAGTCGGTAAAGGGCGCAATACTGGCTCCTATTGATGAATTGCCAGTAAGCACGAAACGAATGTGCACATGAGATTATGCGTATCGTTCTGGTCATATTTTAACTAATTTTTTACTAGGTGCGCAACACCTAATACACAATTACAAACCCAAAGTCATCGTCAGAAAATCGAGAAGCTGACTGCAAGGTATCCTTTAACTTAAAACATTAAAAAAATTTTTTAAAGCAAAGTGATGAATCTCAACCTCAGTCACTTTATTTTGAGCTTGAGCAGGGTTTCAGCACAAATGCAAATAAATAATTGATATTTAAATGGTTTTTGATAAATGAACATTACATTTCACATTACACTATAAACTATTAATTCCTTCTAAGCAAAATTGAACTGATGGATTCAGCACTGCAAAACACATAGCTGAACATAAGGTAGGTTTTTTAAATAGTCATATAGAAAGTGCGGGAAAATCAGGGAGATTAAGGCTTCCCATTTTTTTATGAAGAGTATAAAAATTGGATTCGGAGTTTATTTAGGTGCAATAAGTACGAAATCTGTCCAGGTTAAATATCGCCTTTGCTATCTTATAAAAAGTTTAATTTGCAGGAAAAACATCTGTGTAATTAAATTCCATCTTCATAATTGAATTCAATATCGCTTCTCAGTGATTCATCGCGAATGGCCAAATGGAACTTCAGATCGAATGCGTTTTCTGACTACAGAAAACGTGCACGTAATACGTGGTGTCATTGGCTTAGATGATGATTTGAAGAACAATGATCCAAATTTTGCGTGCTTAAAATTCCGCCGTGCAGTTAGTTTAGAAACTACCAATTGTTTCCCATATATATGAACTGAACCGATGGAATAATAACATTACAAGGTGGCATGAAAACATAAAATAGATTTTCTTATTAAACGAACATTGGTTTGTGTGGGCGGTGATAACTATTATTTAAATCAAGTTTGCTAACACCAGTCTCATTATATACTCATACATTGGTCAGTATAAACTAAACATCGAATAATGTAGAAAAGGCAATTCATCCAGTAGACCGGTTTATTCCTTATTGGGATCTAATCACCTATTGTCCAGAATTTTCCGCGGACAAGGTTCGATCATTGTCACGTATTTCATTGAGTATTTTGCTCTAATCATTGAGCTACCCTACCGTTAAATACTAAAAAATGTCTCTTGAATTTTCTTTTCCTATGGTGGAGCCTATATGTTCATTAAGTAGACTTAAATCTCGAGCAGTGCGTAAAGAGTTCTGCATAAAGACGAAACCGGTCTACTGGATGAATTGCCTTTCTACATTATACAATACTTTGTGTAGACTGACGAATGTATAAATAATTGGAAAGGTTTTTATATCAAGATCGTAAATTTGATATAATTATTAGATATTTACATATTATTGGACATCCCAATTTCTATGATATGTACCGTCCTATTTTCTCACATTCCTCAACCAAATATATAGTGCGTAAAATGCGTAATACCGGCTCCAACTGATGAATCGCCAGTAAGCACGAAACGAATCTGCCCAAGATTAGACTTTCCATTCATACTCTTCTTTGGTTTATCCTTCTGGTCATAATTGAACTAATTTGTTACTAGGTGCGCAACACCTAATACATAATTGTATATATTTTAGTTCTTCTTCTTAAATAGCAGCTAACCGTTGTATATTTAATTGATTGATGTCATGAATACCGCGAAATGTGAAAACTAATATCGATCAAGGCCAGAATGTATGGTTTTATTAGAGTAACAGGTGTCCAGAAATAGTTGTAATTCTCAATTTTGGTGAACTAAAACATACATTAATATCAATTATATAGGTACCATGTACCGACTCTGCAACCATTGTGTTAGTACCTTGTAATGTTGGAATCGGGTACTGACATAATAGACATAGTGTTTGTATCCTTTACAGGCTCGCTATATATATTATATAGACATAGTTAGCGTTTAAGTCGCATTGTCGAGACTTGATATGATGTTAGCTTCATTACTGCAGGCTTATACATTTGTCTAGGAGATTGTATCGTCCTATTTTCTCACATTCATCATTCAAGTATATAGTGAGCAAATGGCGTAATACCGGCACTTACTGATGAATCGCTTTAGACCTTATCTAAATTGTGGAATAATTGTCGAAATTAAAGGAAACACCTTAAATTAGATAAACGGTTGCTGAGCAAAGATTTAGTTCATATTTTTCAACTCAAAAGTAATAAACATTAGTGTCAATCAATCCGAAGCTAGTGATTCGCCAAGTACCAATCTAATTTTGTCCAATGTACTTTTGGTAACAGAGGTAATTGTTAACTTATTTTAAATGGCAACAGTGACAATTTTACCGATGCCATTTTTATTTAAATCAAATTTGTGTGTTTGAAATAAACAATAATCATATTATATATATATATATATATATATATATATATATATATATATATATTTGTCAGTATAAGCTAAGAATCGTATATGATAGAAAAGGCAATTCATCCAGTAACTCTGTGAAATCTTCAATAACCTTCCAGAAGTCTGTGACCCTAAACACTGAACACATGCCATATTTGTGCAGCAATTTACTATATCCCTTTATGTTAAAATATCGGCTTAGCTAAATTATGTGGACAATATGACGTGGGACTAGTATGGTCGGAATTGGAAGTCTAGAAAATTTTCTGTCGTTCAAAATAAGTTTCATTGAAGCAAAGTGCAATACACAATTGTTCTTTTCTGTACACGATTTTAGTATGAACCAATTTGCATAATGTTTACTCATGTTTACAAAGTTAAATTGATAAGATATTATTTTGTCTATGATGTAGTACAACTTAACATTTATATAAGTTGTTATTGCAGATCGATCTACTAGATCATGCTATCATATCTACGCTCTTTATCGATACCCCTGGCTATTATGGAGGGGTTTCTTAGCTACCACTTCAACGAGGTCCAATTGCGTGTTAGGGATAGGGAAGGAGGTAAATATCGATATATCTTCGATTATCCATAAGGCATTTAATTTGAACCTTCATGCTTGGTTCATTGACGTTTCACAGTCAGTCCAGTCTGTTAATTTACTTTAAGCAAATGTCAGCGCTGGTGCAGAATTCAATCATTGCATTCTATAGTGTACTTGGTAAATACCATAGTCAGTGTTATGCACTTGTACTACACCTGAGATTTTCCTCTCGTAAAAGCCTCCACGTGTCTGTGGAGCTGAGAAGGAATACATTCAATATTTGGTCACGTTGTATTTCGCATACTTCGAGTGTCTTTATCGACATAGTCCATCCGATTTATATACGATTATAACTTTGATGATTAAACTCATTACACGAGCCTGTGTTGTGTATGCATATGTGTGTGTGCATGCCTATTTTATGGCATTTATTGCATTATTTTTATCCCACACGAGTGTTCAATCAAACTGTTGCTATGCTACTCATGACGTGTTTATGATCGCATTATTGTAGATTGAAAATTAAGATATAAATTCAGTCTTAACAACTAAATTATCACTGTAAGGATAATTGACTCTGAAACACGACAATTAAGCAACGAAAACGTAAATTTGTTGATTGTAGCGATCTTCTTTTATTGCCATTATAAAATTGAGTGTTTCATTCTACTCCGAAAGCATGAATGCTGGGCATGCCCACATAATCAATGCAAACAACAAAATCCAGATCCGAGAAGTTTTGAATTTGACCAAAAGAATCAGTTTTGTCAAGAAAACTAATACTAAGACACCCAATACGAGCGAATTTTCAATTACCTTTGCGCAAATACCGATAAATCACGTAAATTGTACGTTTCAGTCTAACTTTTGTGCTAAAAAATGCTGTGCACTTGACGAATTGTAGCTTTTCCATATAAGTTAGCTTTTAGTGTCTCTATAGGTAAACGATAGATTTTAAATAGTTTGACAATTTTTGTCTATATTTCGAAAGATTTAGTGTCTCATAATTAGTTTGTCTTTGGCGTGTCAAAATGATAATACATTTCATAGTATCCTTTCCATATGCAAAAAGAAAAAGAAATTTTATCAGACGCAAGAACCGTTTCTTTCTCATATTCTTCTCAAGTATCTACAAATGAATATCTCTTTATGCATAAATGGAAAAGTAAAACAAGATATAAAAAATAACCATGCAGATAGTGTGAAATAATGGAACAAGTATGTATTAGGTGTTGCGAACCTAGTAACAAATTAGTTCAGTTGTGACCAGTAGGATAAACCAAGGGCAGCTTGAACGGAAAGTATAATCTCATTCACATTCGTTTCGTGCTTACTGGTGGCTCATCAGTAGGAGCCGGTATTACGTCCTTTAACCACTATATATTTGAGTGAAGAATGTGGGATAATAGGACGGTACAGTTAAAGTGTGTAATACCGTCTCCTACTGATGAGTCGCCAGTAAGCACGAAACGAATGTGCATGAGATTATACTTTCCGTTCATGCTGCCTTTGGTTTATCTTTCTGGTCACAGCTGAACTAATTTGTTACTACGTTCGCAACACCTAATACATACTTGTATATAAATTGGTTCTCTGCAACAAACAGTATTTAACTGTTAAATAATGGAACAACCAGTCAATTTTATGCATCACCTCCAGTTTAATCTCAATGCCGGAAAATGCTTCTTCTGCTTGCATAAATCCGGCTGCGATTTGTTAATCTATAGAGCTTCGTATGTGGTTCATTCACTTTTGTTATAATAAATTTCTCTAATTTATTTTTTTAGCAGAAAAAGTGATATTTTAAATTTGCAACTGTAACAGAAAGGCCATTTGAACCCCTCGTGAAGAGCTAATTGATGGAGTCAACAGTTAGCTTTCTAGCACTTCTTCGATTCACAAAAGACGGCGCTGAATGCGAGAGTATAAATTTCGTTATCTATCTACAGTTGGTGTTTGCCAGATTTACCTACATCAATTGATTCGTTACATGGATCAGATTTGTTTCTACAGTCTCTGGATCGCTGAAGCACATGAATTGGTCATTTTGACGACAATTTATTTAATAGCGTAGGGCCTACAGATTGATAAACAGAAAATCGTGTAACACCCGTCTAAATGAGTTTAATCTTTTTGTCATACCGACTTTGGTTTGCTATTTTGCCATCACATGTGTTACAAAATGAACCATGCCTGGTAAAGATAATGAGTTCAATTGTACTATTTTGTTTTACATGTGAGGAAAATACTTATTTGCTATGCAATACCTTATAAAGATTATTCCATATAGGATAATGTAGTATGGTACCATCTGTATATATCAGTCCGTGAAATAACCCCACTGTGCGCCTGGAAACGTAGAGGAATCAAGACTTTTCCGACTTACGAGTCCTATTATTTGTCCGTCAATAGTTGATTGCGCTTCCAAATCGAAAGATGAAAACACTGTGCAACGCCAAGTGCCATTTAAACGATTTTAAACAATGCACCAAAAAATGAACATTGGTCGGGCGGAGGTGATAACCATATTTTAAATCAAGGTTTCATATAAACACCTGACCCACTATATACAAACATTTGTCAATATAATCTAAGCATTGTATAACGTAGGAATGAGAATTCATCCGTAAGACCGGTTTCGTCCTCGTTGAGAACTCTTCATGTTCTAGCCAGAATATTCCGCGGACAGGGCCCGCACCTGGGTACGCACGCTTTTGTTTCAGTTGCTCCAAACGCTGGGCCACCCTGTCGCATACAACACACACTTTTTAGTTCTTAGATAAGCTTTACTTTATTTGGAGCCTTTATGACATATCTTTAGGCCTAGAGTTTCAACTATCCACCCCCCAGTCTGCCAATTATAGAGGAGACACCACGGTATCTGGGGCCGTGGTAGGGAATTAAACATTTATATAACTAAAGTAAACTTTGGTTGCGAGAGCTGTGATGACATTACGTTGGTCTTGCTTAAGTTGACATGTTTCGAGGCTTGCAATAGTTCATACTCAATTTCATATATGGTTAATTTGTTGTAATTTCATGTTCAGTGATGCAATTTTCAGTGAATTTGTCTGCAAAGTCCAGTAAATTTAAATTTCCAAGAAACACTATTGATGCAGGCAATAAAGTCAACAATTACATGTAGTTGTTGTAAAATGTTGGAAGTAGGGCACTTAATTTAGAAGATTATAACTACCATTTTATTATCGTCAAATGCCAATTCAATTCGAAATATGTCCAGTTACGCATAAAAATAGCAACTATGAAGCATGTATATAAAAAGCCAAATGAACTTTTAAATAAAAATTGGCAAATTTTTATAAATTAGTTTAAGTTGATATATTGCAAATTTGCCCATATATATACAAAGTTAGTTTCTGAAGAAAATGATAAATATATATTAAATAATAAATTAAATACTGTATTTTTACGTAAATAAACTATATTATGAGTATTGCTACACACACACACACACACACACATATATATATATATATATATATATATATATATATATATAATGCACGCACATTGATCATGACAATATTAATAATGGTGATATGTAAAGTGACAGATTGAGAGATAATTGGGTGAATTTATGAAAATATTGACGAAAAAAATATATGCAGAAATAATATAAGGAGATAAATATCTGAAAATTTAGAGATATCAATAAATCACTGGTCATATAAAAATGTATATTAATAAATTGAGTATTACCAACTTAGTGAGTTATGTATTAATGGCTATTTTGGTAAAATATACGATGATAATATAGATATATATATATATATATATATATATATATATATAAATACAGCAGTGAAACAATGTTGATATATAGATAGGATGCTAGTGGGACAAATAGCAAGCCTCGCAATCCTATATATAATAGTCAAACAAACAATAAAAATGGCATGAATTGATAGACGTGTCTATAGTGCATCAAAAAGCAACTGAATATAAATTGTGCCATGATTTGACGTATAGATATGCTGATAATGTAGTTAACAGATATGGAACCATGGCAAAGATTGCTAACAGATATTAGATTAGCGGAATGATAGATAGATAATTGTTAATATAAATAAACATGTAACAAATAAAATAATTATATTAGAGATAGAATGATACTGTGAGATAAATAGATATATAGATGCGTTGTGGACATAAGGAAATTAAAATTAAAATATTTACATGAATTGATAGATTTAAAGTCACAATTTGGATGGTAGAAGCTTACGCCTATTTGCTAAAATTTAACTTTTGAAAATTGGAACATTCGAAATTATACAGGTAAAAAATAGCACTCTTTTTCATTCATATCTGCTTGTTTATCTTTATTCAAAATTTTTATGCAAGGAAAAGAGTGCAGCTTGGAGACAACATTAAACTTGGCAATTAATGTGCAAATGGAAGAGACGCATTCAGAATTTGAAAAACGTGTTGGATACGATCGCATAAATAACACTTGAATACACGTTGTTAATCTCCTAAATGAACAAAATTGTACGTTTGTGTGTGATGTTACGCTTTTCGAACGCTTACCATGTCATGCTTTGCGTCCGCCCAAAGATTTAATCCACCCTATTTTTGTATTTGTCGACATAGTTGCCATACCTAAAAGCTGACATAACAAAACACACAACGAAGGTGGTAAGACCTATAAAAAACAATCGTCTAAAATAATAGGGGAAATTAATTTAAAGTACCAAATTTGTAAATATGTGCTTAGAATAAAAATCTACTCTCTACGCATTCAACGTAGATAAAATTAAAATAATATTCAAAGAAAAAATACGAGCATTAATAATAAATGGTTTATTCATAACAAAAAAATTATTCAATCAATCAATCAATCAATCAATCAATCAATCAATCAATCAATCAATCAATCAATCAATCAATCAATCAATCAATCAATCAATCAATCAATCAATCAATCAATCAATCAATCAATCAATCAATCAATCAATCAATCAATCAATCAATCAATCAATCAATCAATCAATCAATCAATCAATCAATCAATCAATCAATCAATCAATCAATCAATCAATCAATCAATCAATCAATCAATCAATCAATCAATCAATCAATCAATCAATCAATCAATCAATCAATCAATCAATCAATCAATCAATCAATCAATCAATCAATCAATCAATCAATCAATCAATCAATCAATCAATCAATCAATCAATCAATCAATCATTCATTCATTCAATCATTCAATCATTCAATCATTCATCATGTACTGGCCAGAATTTGCTGCGGACTGGGCCCGAACCTAAACACGTCTGCTTCGAAATCTGGTGCACTAACAACTGAGCCTGGTGCGGCAGGGTGGCTCAGTGGTTAGAGCACCAGATTCCGAAACAGATGTGCCCAGGTTCGAGCTCTGTCCGCGGCAAATTATGGCCAGTACATGATGAGTTCCCAATAAGGACGAAACCGGTCTACTGGATGAATTGCCTTTTCTACACCATACAATTCTTAGTTTATACTGACTTATGTATGTAATAAATGTGTCAGGTGCTTCTATCATGACCGCAACCTTGATTATACAAATTTTTGATAGAACCGCATTTCCATTGGGACGAATACAAACTCAGCCCGCTCGAAGACAAAATGAAATTGGAAATTGTGATCCATCGGATCTTTCTGAAACTGTCCGTGCAAAGCTACTACCCGCGTAAGCAAAACGCGGCTTTGGAAAATATGAAGCTGGCACTCCACAATCAAATTTCCAAAAGATAGAATATTTTCATATTTTCTCATTAAGTTACAATCACTCAACTATACGCCGTCAAATATTGAGAAATATTTTGGTACACAGCATACATGCAAAACTGGCATATGCACTCATCTGATTAGTTATAGCCAGTTTAGTAAAAAGATAAGTTTAAACCTTGCAGTCCTTTACATAAATTAACATGTAAACGTCAACACGAAAACTATATATAATAAAAAAGAAAGAGGTTTATTTGTTCAGATGACTCGAAGAAACTTGTTTCATCTTTCAATTGCTATACTTAACTGCAAATTGTATACGGTATATAAATTAACAGGTAGTTTCCAAGTTACATTGTTTGTCCTAAGCCTAGTAATACGCCTGACGCAAAAACCTTAATCAAGTAAACACGATTTATATTGTCAAGCTTACCTGACATAAATAACTGATATGTTGGTGGGCTGAATGGTAAATGTGCGCATTAACTTCGATCAACTTAGCTACACGGCCTTTGTTTACCAGATTTCCGTCGTAATATGCCCCAAATTAGAACGCATACAAATGAAAACGTCGAATTTTTTTTACCGGCAGGTAAATCAATTATCTACACGAATATCGTTTGTAAATATTGAATTTCGTAATATCTGGCGATTTAAATTGTAAGTAAAAAGCGTACACTTAGGGAAATCCAGCAGTCAGACATGAAATCCTGATGCGAATTTGTTTGGGAAATACTATGCAACAACAGTTATTTGAATCAAGGTTGCGATTTTGTTATCAACACCTTCCCAATTTTTAAAAATACATTTTTAATCTAAACTAAGCATTGTATAATGTAGAAAAGGAAATTTATTTAGAAGAACGGTTTCGTCTTTATGGGAAACTCCTCACATACAGTCCAGAATTCGCCGCGGACAGGCCTCGAACCTGGGCCCGTCTGCCTTGGAATCTGTTGCTCCAACCCATGACAGACAATGACATATATTCCACAAAATTTTCATTTTTATACTAACTTAATTTTATAGGTAAGCCTTTTACTTTTTTTAGATATAAATTTCCAACTAACCACCTCAAATCAGGTAATACATAATAGGAAACACACTACCTGGGGAAATGGTATTGAATTGATCATTTATATAATTATACGCACAATGGTTGTGCGGGCGGTGATAACAATTAACTGAATAAAAGTTTCGATCTAAATATAAACAACTGTCTCATCATGAACATACGTAGAAACAGAAACGATGTTTCTATTCTGTACAAGCTTGTGGATTTGAAATAAGCATCAATCCATTTTCAATTTAACCAAGTATCGAGAACGTCAAATTCTGAAGATGATAAAAGATGGAACATAACGCGCCAGTACGTGTAACTGACGTGACTTTTTAAAATATTTGATTGTTAATTATTTAGATTTTGAAATATTTTATCGCCCTAGTTATCAACGGTTGCAATTTCCTGTTCTACGCTCAATTGATCTTTAACACTATTCTATGATCAAACTGCTAATCAAATCCATTTGCGTTGATAAAGTCAGTAAATTCGCGTTTTTGTGGCCTGCAGTGGTACAGTCAGGAATAAAGGTGATGTGGGCGCAACCAGTCGTAAGCCAAATTATTTAACATATTTTCACAGCAATGGAAAATATTTCGAATAGTTCAACTTAGAAGCGTCATTTCTACACCTATCTTGCCTTGGCCAAATCTTTGTTTGAAAACCGATATGAAATTTTGTCCATTTACACTCGTATGTTTATTCGCTTATTATCTATTTCTATAAAGTAGATTAACATGAGCACAAACGTTTACCTACGTCGACGTGAGCATTCGTATTTCAATTCCGAGGTAGTTAGCAAGTATTATGATGATCATGGAAGGTCGAAACGCGTCTGTGTGTGAGACTGGAGGTAGTTTTGCTCTGGTGTTCGACGAATGATTAAATACAATAAGATTGGTGTTTACTTCAAGCTAGCAAACTTGATTTAAATAATTGTTACCACCACACACGCAATCGATTATTGTTTAATAGGTAACGATTAATTTGAAAATTTAGGTCGTGGTCCTTTAACCAAAAGAAAACCTAAATGTTTTCACGTACTACGAAACAATATAAGATTTTTATTACAATTATAACCACACACATAATAATTATTAGGCATAATTTTAAAAAAATGCTCAGCATTGACAATCAATAAATAAGCAAATTAAATGTCATCATCTTTAATAACCTTTATTCCAAACCATATTTTGAGGATTGTATAGTGTATAAATGGAAATTCATCCAGTAGGCCGGTTTTGAAATTATCGGGAACTCATCAAGAACTGGCCAGAATTTGCCATGGACATGGCTCGAATCTGGGCACGTCTGCTTCAGGAATCTGGTGTTCTAACAACTGAGCCACCCTGTCGCACACTACAAAAAATTTAAATTATATACTAACTAATGTTTCTTGATTAGTCTTTCCTTTATTTAGAGCATATATAGCATCATTTTAGCCCTAAAATTCCAACTAACCATCCCAAATCTGTCGTTATAGAACAGGTACTACGTTACATGGGGTAGTGTTATAGAAATGAACATTTATATAATTAGACGAACATTGGTTGCGCGGGTGGTGATAACAATTATTATATTCAAGGTTGCGGTCTTGAAATAAACACCTGACCCATTAATTACTTACATTTTGTCAGTATAAGCTAAGAATTGTATAGTGTAGAAAAGGCAATTCATTCAGTAGACCGGTTTCGTCCTTATTGGAACTC
This sequence comes from Eudiplozoon nipponicum, assembly GCA_029291075.1. Lineage (NCBI taxonomy): Eukaryota > Metazoa > Platyhelminthes > Monogenea > Mazocraeidea > Diplozoidae > Eudiplozoon > Eudiplozoon nipponicum. The sequence continues at coordinate 69,260 of JAQBSW010002133.1, read as the reverse complement.
ATCATGTACTGGCCCGAATTTGCCGCGGACAGGACTCGAACCTGGGCACGTCTGCTTCGGAATCTGGTGCTCTAACCACTGAGCCACTGCACACAATTTTCAGTTATATACTAACTAATGTAACTTGGTTAGTCTATTTTTCCTTTAGGTGGAGCTCATATGACATCCATTTAGACCCAAAGTTCCAACTAACCATCCCCAATCTGTCATTACTGAACAGACACCACATTACATGGGGAATTGGTATTTAAATGACCACTTATATATTTAAACGAACATTGGTTGCGTGGGTGGTGATTTCAATTACTTTTAATCAAGGTTGTGATCTTGATATAGAAACCTGACCGATTGATCCACATTTCCAAGTACGCATCAAGTTCCTCTTTGTGGTGACTGGATGCTGACGCGCCCATTTCCTCCGACGGCTTCAACAAAATTTACTCTAACCACTGAAAATGGGGTACGAGCAAATCTTCGATGGCTGGCGACGTTTCGATACGCTATTTCCCGTGCCATCATCGGGCCTCTAATCACATTCACAGTACAATGTTCGCCATAACAGATTTAAGCAAATGTGGTAACCTCGTTCCAAAACAGATCTATTTACCGTAACGAAACATCGCCAGTCAACGCAGACTAGATCGTACCACATTTACAGTGGTTAGTATGAATGATGTTGATGTCTTTGGAGGTAAGACACGAAGATGAACTCCATGCATGCTTGGGAATGGAGATCAATCGGCCCAGTGTGAAACTGATAGTGCAAATCTAATGTTATTGTTGTTGATTTCATGTCCACCAACTTGATTTGCTGAATTTCCGTCCTATTGTCTGTGGGTATTGAGCACCTATTTTAGCACGAACCATTGCTAAAAAAATAATTTAACAATTAAATTTACTACATTCTGATAAAAACTTACCTCTCACGTATCTGTAGGTTATAAATACATGTGTAAATTTGATCACAAATTCTAGCTTTGATATTAATTTATCTGCAAATGGTAAAAAATATTTATGATCTTGAATTCTCCTTTTAAAAAGGTTATATTCTCCAGTGTTGAGCATTTCAAAGATTGACAAAAATATTAAATTTGATGGAAACATTACTTTTAAAGGTAGTATCGAACTACAAGCTACAATATTCCAAAATGCCCAGAATCCCATTTTCGTTGAGTGTCCTCCGACTATGCGAAACGAATTCATGCGACACTACAACGGCTTTTCAATCTTCGATACGTTTTGGTGCTTTATTTGTCTCCTTACCAACTGGTTATAATAAATTATGTATTATGTATTGCGCACCTAGTTACAAATTAATTTAGTTGTGACCAGAAGGATAAACCCAAGACAGCATAAACGGAAAGTATAATCTAATGCACATACGTTTCGTGCTTACTGGCGAAAAATCTGAAGAGCCGGTATTACGTCCTTTAATAACGATATATTTGGGTGAGGAATGTGGGAAAATAGGACGGTACAGCCTTTTAGAAGAGTGTGTAAACCTGCAGAAGTGAAGCTAACATCATATAAAGTCTCGAAAATGCAACTTCGATGCTAACTCACTCTATATAATATATATACCGAGTCTGTAAAGGATACCAACACTATGGCTATTGAGTCAGTACCCGATACCAACATTATAATACCGAAAAGGTACATGGTACTAACACTATGGTTGCCTAGTCGGTACATGGTACGAACACGATGAGTTTCAATGGATGTTATTGTTCACCAAAATTGAGTATTACAACTATTAATCAACACCTGTTACTCCAGTAAATCCAAACACACTGGCCTTGACCGATATCAGTTATCACATTTCGCGGTAACCATGACCTAATTCAATTAAGAATGCAACAGTTAGTTACTGTTTAAGGCGGAGAACTAATATACATGCAAGTATGTATTAGGTGTTGCGCACCTAGTAACAAATTAGTTCAACTATGACCAGAAGGATAAACCAAACACAGTATGAACGGAAAGTCTAATCTCATGCACATTCGTTTCCAGATTACTGGCGACTCATTAGTAGGAGCCGGTATTACGCCCTTTACGCAATATATATTTTGGTGAGGAATGTGGGAAATCAGGGCGGTAAATTTTCCTAAAGTAATGTGTATACTTGCAGTAGTGAAGTCTACATCACACGAAGTCTTCCACATCATGACTTAAAATCCAACTAACTATATTTTATATATATATATATATATATATATAAATTCTTTAAAGGGTATCACCATTATGGCTATTATGCCAGTAGCCGATAACTACATTATGGTACTGAATAGGAACTTGGCACCAAAAAATTGATTTCAATGTATGCTGAAGTTCACCAAAATTGAATATTACAACTACAAGTCCATACACTCAAGGCTTGATAGATATCCATTACAACATTTCGTGGTAATTAGGACATCATTTAATTAATTATATAACATTTAGAAGCAGTTTGTGGAAGAGGGCTAAAATATATGAAATTTTATATTAGGTATTGCGCACCTATGTTAAATGAAAAGCTAGATAGGAATAATTGAGCGTACTGCGTTAGTTCAACAACTTCTTCAGCTCCAAATTTTTTTTGAACTGCCCAATTAGCCCTTTCTCCTTATGAGGAATTAGTAATCTGGGGCTCACCTCCAGATCAACGTCGGCGGAGTTTGTCATTTCACTGAACACCACCACCAATTTTACCTACATAAGAAAGCAAACCTTGTTTGGTATGTCCGATTGATTGGTAAAATCGATATTTTTTTCGTTGCTAAAATGTCTGCGCCTCACTTTAAATGGTCAGATTAGAGCCGTTATCAGCTAAAGTATGCTATCAGCGTTAAAATAAATACCAATAATATTTCTAACCAGCCGAATAACAGAAATCACACCATTAGTTACAAATAATTACGTATTTACACCTTTGATGCTCATCATCGGAGAGGGTTAGGAAATCAAACTAACGGGGATAAAACCGCCATGTTTATGAAAACTGAGATTCGGCACTATTTCGTAATATAGTAGAACCTCGAGATACGAGCAGCTTAGCATACGGATTCGTTGAGATATGAGCCGGAGCTCGGGCCATATTTTCGTTCAAGATACGGGGCGATCTAGAAAAATGGCTCGTATCTCGGATTTGTCTCGTATCTTGACCGAAAATATGGCCCGAGCTTCGGCTCGTATCTTAAAGAACCCGTATGTTAGGCTTCTCGCATCTTGAGGTTCCACAGTAGTTTCAAAAAAATTGCACCTTCAAGGATGGTGGACTGCAACAGTTGAACTTTGCCGAGATCGCAACCTTTTTTCATTTTGCTGAAAATAAGTAAGTTTAACCAATTAGAAAATAGTTTATGTGGCGAAGCATTTAAATTTACCGTGGGGCATAGCACAAATTCACACCACTTTTTTTCGATAGGGAATTTTAATATGAATATAATGTAAATGATCGATTTTTTTTGCTGAAATATTTCGTAGCACCGAGAATTGATGTGCGGATCGAACGCGGAAGCATCATTGAATGACGCAATTCATCTCCAACACTATGTAAGCATTTTATTTTATTTTAGATTTTCTATACCAATATATGTTTATGACCAGTCTATCCATCAGTTGGATCCCTACGCAAATCACATGAAATCTGCCTATTAAATAGGAGTACTAATAATGATATAACCGGAATAGTCGATGAGTTTCATCGTATATAGTGTTCCTAATAGGCTGGCAATGAATTTAATAAAATCCTGTCTTTTTAACTTTATTCAATACCACCTTCACAATTGACAAGGTGTCTGTCAAAAATACAAACATTAGTTGCCCAGTTGGTACATACCCACGAGGATCCACAATCAAGAAGGGTAGACCACGTAGCATAAGTTGGTAAAAAAACCTGAAAATTGCATGAGCGATAGGGATGTGTTTCCGGCGCGAAGTCAAATGCTCCTGAATACAAAATGCAGCTGCGTAAACTCCAGTTAATTCTAATGCTTACAAAATAACGACGGAACAAATCTAGTTGCTTAATTTCATTTAATATATTATGCAGCCTTTTGGGCATATGGACAAAATATTTACGATCAACACCTACCATCATCATTATATATATATATATATATATATATATATATATATATATATATATATATATATATAATATAACACAACAGCCAAATCATCAATTCATGAACATGATGTTTCACATCCGTAAAAGAAAGAATATTTGTATTTATTTGCGGGTAATAAAGTAAACAAGGTCGTTACCGCTGTAAGAATGAATGAGCTAGATAAAGAGTTAGCTCTCATTAATGCATTGCCACCAATCATTTATGAACAACGTTACCCAACATTTGTAAATTAATATATATATATATATATATATTTATATATATATATGTGTGTGTGTGTGTGTGTTTATGTATATGTGAGTGTGGGCTTTATTAGAAAAAGCAGGTAGAATAATTATTCGTAGTACGAATTTATAACAGAGATAAGAACATCGAACACAATTCATTTCATTAATTTATTTTATAGAAGATATTGCATGTAAGCAGATATACGGGTGATGTTTGTTTGCAGAAGTCAGGCAGCAGTTTACTTACCTAAGGAGGTGTCAGTTTTGTGTATTTATTTTTGTATACTTAATATCAAATTAGTTCAACTAGGAGCAGAATAACATAAAAAATCAGCATTTATGAAAGACATAATCTTATGTGCTCAAGCGTTTCGTGGTTCCTGGTGATTCTTCGGTAGGAGCCGGTATTAAGCCCCATGCCAATAATATATTTAGGTGAGGAATACGGGAAAATTAGACGCTACAATCGCCTATGCGAATGTGTATACCAGCAGTAGTGAAGCTAACATCACATAAAGTCTTCGAAAAATACGTAATATATCTACCGAGTCAGTAAAGGATACTAACACAATGGCTATTGTGTCAGTACCCGATACCAACATTATGATACCGAAAATATACTTGGTAATAACACTAGGGTTGTCAAGTCGGTAGATGGTACCAATACAATGAATTTGATGGCAAATTAATTTCTACAAAATTTGCAAATTAAAACTACTTTTAAACACTTGTTACAGCAGAAATTTCATACACTTTGGCCTTGATCGATATTATTTATCAATTTTTGCGATCTTCATGACATCAATTAATGAAATATGTAACAGTTAGAAACTGTATTACGGAGAACTAATATATATGCAATTTTGTATTGGGTATTGTACACCTAGTAAAAAACTTTATTAAAGACAATCAGAAGATTAAACTAGAAGGTATTTTCTAATTTGAAAATGCGTTTCGTGCCTACTGGTGACTCATCAGTAGGAGCCGTTATAACACCCTATATCCACTATAGATTTTGGTGAGCAAAATGGGACAAATAGAAGGCAAATTCCCCTATACGAATATGTAAACCTGCAGAAGTTAATCTAACTTAATATAAAGTCTTCGACAATGCGACATCAAAGCAAACTCATTATATATATATATATATATATATATATATATATATATATATATATATATATATATATATATCGGGTAATGATACCAATGCTATGATTGTTGTGTCAGTACCTGATAACTTCTCTACCATTGCCGACTCGGTTTGTATATTATATATAGTGAACTGGCTTTGAAGTCGCATTGCTGAATACTTTATATGAAGTCAGCTTCACTATTGCAGGTTTACACATTCGTATTAGATATTGTTTTGTCCAATAGTCTCACATTTCTCACCAAAATATATAGTGCGTATAAGGCGTAATACCGGCTCCTATTGATGAGACGCCATTAAGCAATAATCGAAAGTGCACATGAGATTGCACCTTTCGTTCATGCCGTCTTTAGCTCATCCCTATGGTCATATTTGAAAAAAAATGTTTCTAGGATAGAAAAACCTAATGCACAATTGCATCAGGTGAATCGATTTCATCCTTATTTTAAACTTGTTTATTACTGTTCAGAATTTTTAAAGAGCTAAGCACGAAACGGGTTCAATTTGCTTCGGAGTCTGGAATTCTAGTAATTGCGCAACCTGCGTCACACACCAAGCGAACATTTGTGCTATACCATCTTGAGATTTCGAATGGCCTGTCCTTCAGCGCGAAAGCGGTGAACTGTTTAAACTGGCCTTTGCTACCTGACGTAAAGTTTGGTTATAATGGGAACTAACATATTACAAAAATTCTGGAATTCGACTTTATTTAATTATCGCTTCCAGAGATGGCATGCTGACTGCCTTATAATGTTAGATCGAAAATGGCTAGTTGGAAGCATAGGCCAAAAGCGATGTTGAGTATGGCGCGCCTAAATTTAAAAACTGAATAAAACACCTTGGTTGATAATTGAAGATGTTTTGCAATTTGCGACTTTGGTGGCATAGTAAATGAATTGCAAGACTAAAGCTAATGATCCATGTTTCAAAATCAGGCCGCGTAAAATCTGAAAAAACCTGGTGAGTGTTGAGTAAGGTTTACATGGTTTTGCAGTAAAAATATATGCATAAGTTTAAAATTCTAAATATTACAAACAATAGCAAATAAAATTCGCTTGTCGAACCAATGATTTTAAAATATTATGAAATTATGCAGCATTAGTCATGATTGAAACTAGCAGGAATTCAGTGGCGTAGAGGATAAGCTGTAAGGATCTGAATCAAGTGGTTTTCGTTACTATACCTGCTAATACTAGTCACAGAAATTGAATAACTGGGAAGTGGTTAAATTCTAAATAGGTTGCATTTGCTAGCTTAAGAAAATTGTAGGTTATAAAACATTTTGTATGCGTTTTTTCACCTGTTTTTGTGAGTTTTTAAGAAAATGGTACGTTTCACGCAAATATTGCTGCTAATTGATTTTTAGGCAAATGTTACTAGTTGAATGTTTAATACTATTCGTTGAAAGAATAATTTGATAAAGATGCACGCGCATTCCATGTTAACTGAATTTTGCCGACTACGAAGGCAATTTCTGCGTAATAACCCTAAAAATCCGACAATGTTTGCGGTAAAACTTGCACCGTGTTAATGACTGCACATTGGGAAATATTATTTTAACAAACAATACAATTATGCAGGAAAAAGTTCAATTAGTTTTCTGTAATCTCCAGCTCCCGTCGTCTGAGTGAAATTTGGCGAATAAGTTTTTTAGAAAATTAAGGTGAAGATCTAGCTTCCTCGCATTAAATACACTTCCACAACTGAAACTAAGGTAGTGATCTAGAGTGATAGCGAGGGTAATAAAATTTTAATAAATGTTAGATTTACTGTAAAACTCAAAGTTTGCTACCTTATGGAATATTTATGAAAAGTGATGATGATTACAATACTGCATTATGCAAGGCGAAATTAGGACCACATGCATTTGTCAAATTCATCATGTAAAAAGGTATAATCTCATGTACAGATGAATGTATTGCTTCCAGGAGACCCATAAATAGGAGGTTATACTAAGTCTTATACCTATTATCTATTTAGTCAAGAAGTGTCGGACAATTAGATGGTTCAACCACTTTAATCAAGGTTGCGATCTTGATATAAGTACCTGATCCATTAATTACTTACATCTGTCAGTATAAACTAAGAATTGTATAGTGTAGAAAAGGCATTTCATCCAGTAGACCGGTTTCGTCCTTATTGGGAACTTATCATGTACTGGCCAGAATTTGCCGCGGGCAGGATTCGAACCTAGGCACGTCTGCTTCGGAACCTGGTGCTCTAACCACTGAGCCATCCTATTGCACACTACACTGCACACAATTTTCAGTAATATACTACCTAGTGAAACCTGGTTAGTATATTTTTCCTTTAGGTGGACTACATATGGCATTCATTTAGACCCTAAGTTCCAACTAACCATCCCCAATCTGTCATTACTGAACAGAAACCACACTACATGGGAAAGTGGTATTGAGAACAAATCAAATTAGCACACCTACTACTCCTATAATGCCTTATGCGCCGTCCTTGATTGACATCCATTATCCAAGTATGTGGTAGTCCAGACATAATTTAATGGAAAGTATACACTCATTGATTGTCAAATTGTTTGTGGGATGTGCTTCCGTTAGAAAAGGCTTTCGAAACGGGAAGTCGAAATATACCGAGTAAAATTAAAGACAGTGGACGAAACCACCTTGTTGAGGACAATAAGGGTCAGTTAAGTAATTTATTTCCTAACGCGCAAACCGTTTCATTTTACAATACATATAAATTTGTCAACATATTATTCAAATCAAGTTTGTGAACTTGAAGTAAACACCAATCCTATTCTATTTAACCATTCGTCGAGCAACATAGCAACATTTCTGTCAATCGCACGTACTATGCTATGTTGTTCGACGACAGCATAAATACAATTGTATTGGTGCTTAATTAAACCGCAGAAACTAGTCATGAACAGATGCTACAGCGACCCGCGCTATCAATGATTGTTTATTTGTCATTATAAACTACGCATTGTATATTTAATGGTTTTTGCGTATATATTAGGCTCGCAACATTCATTCAATTTTATCAGCAACCGTACAAATTCTAGATAGTACGTGAAGAGATCTGAATAAAGACGAAACTGGTCTACTGGATAATTTAAAAAAAATCAAGTTTGCGAGCTTGAAGTAAACACCAATCCCATTTTATTTAACCATTCGTCGAACAACATATCAAAACTACGACAAGCCGCGTGCACTGACGCATTTCGACTTTCAATGATTATCATCAGAGTACGACGGTAAACTGATTGGCGAGGATCAAAATGCATTGCCTATATGTATTTATATATATATATATATATATATATATATATATATATATATATATATATATATATACATCGGTAGCAAATTAGATATGCGGCTCTCATCTCTAGTAGTCTTGCATACATTGTACATGACTAGAAATGTTGGCTGTACAATTTCTATGCGGTAGCGAGCAGTAACTGGATAAATTTCCTTTTCTGCAATATGCAATACTTAGTTTATACCGAAAAATTTATGTGCTTATATGATGATCGGAACATTGATTAAAAGTAAATGATATCACTGCTCGAGCAACCAAGGTTCGTTTAATTATATAAATGTTCATTACAATACGACTACGTCATATAACGTGATACCTGATCTAGAATGACAGATTAGGAATGGTTATTTGTAAATTTAGGGCAAAAGGGATGATATATAGGCTCAAACTAAAAAAAGTCTAATCAAGAAACATCAGTTAGTTAGGTTAACAATAATTGATTGCGCGGGTGGTGGTAACAATTAATTAAATCAAGTTTGCGAGCTTGAAGTAAACACCAATCCCATTGTATTTAACCAGTCGTCGAACAACATAACAAAACTACCGCCAGTTGCAACGCACTGACGCGTTTCGACCTTCCATGATCATCATCAGAGTACGACGGCAAACTGACTATCGAGGATCAAACCGCATTGAATAAATATGTAAATCAAATTTAGATATACGGCTCTCACCTCTAGCAGTCTTGCATACATTGAACTTGACTGGAAATGTCGGATGCACAATTTCTATGTAGTCACGAACATTAACTGTTTGCAGCTTTCGCCACATAGACATATATAGGCAATACAATTTAAACAATAATTGATTGCGCGGGTGGTGGTAACAATACTTTAAATCAAGTTTGCGTGCCTGAAGTAAACACCAATCCCATTGTATTTAACCAGTCATCGAACAACATAACAAAACTACCGCCAGCTGCAACGCACTGACGCGTTTCGACCTTCCATGATCATCATCAGAGTACGACGGCAAACTGACTATCGAGGATCAAACCGCATTGAATTTATATGGAAATCAAATTTAGATATGCGGCTCTCACCTCTAGCAGTCTCGCATACATTGAACTTGACTGGAAATGTCGGCTGCACAATTTCTATGCAGTCACGAACATTAACTGTTTGCAGCTTTCGCCACATATACATAAATAGGCAATACAATTTAAACAATAATTGATTGCGCGGGTGGTGGTAACAATTCTTTAAATCAAGTCTGCGAGCTTGAAGTAAACACCAATCCCATTGTATTTAACCAGTCGTCGAACAACATAACAAAACTACCGCCAGCCGCAACGCACTGACGCGTTTCGACCTTCCATGATCATCATCAGAGTACGACGGCAAACTGACTATCGAGGATCAAACCGCATTGAATATATATGGAAATCAAATTGAGACATGCGGCTCTCACCTCTAGTCGATATTTACAGTCAAGTTCAATGTATGCGGCAAAGTAAGAGTTATCAAGGCCTGCGCAACAAATGTTCACTCAATCAGTGCTTTTTTATTCACTAATATATTGATTCGAAATTTCTCGCCTAGATTCTGAATAACTTTTGAACTTACTTATATAAAGAAAGTACTAAATTAATATCACATTTATTAATCAAATTATTTGATCATTAATTTATTATATTAATAATCTATTAAATTATAGATACTGGCGGAGAACTTATATATATATATATATATATATATATATAATATTTAATATGATGATAATGATTATTATAATATGATGAAGATGGTATTGTTAATGTTGCTGAACTTGCTAATATTTAAGACGACAATGATGAGGACGATTAAAATAGGGAAGTGGATATTGAAGATGATGATGATAATGATTGTCAATAGGATTAGGATGAATATGATATTCATGATAATGATAATGCGGCAAGTTATTTAAATTACATGAAAAATGATGATGATAGTTATGAAAATAATGATGTGAATGAATACGTTTATCTTATTTAGATGATGATGAGGCCGAAAGTGGTAACGCAGTATAGGTTGATGGGGCATCAATTGATGATTAAATTAGCTATGATGATGGTGATGATGATGTTTATGACGACGACGATAATGCTGAGGGTGATGATTATGACGAAGAAAATGATGATTATGATAAAGATGATGATGATGACGATGATGATGATGATGATGATGATGATGATGATGATTATGATAACGATGATGATGATGATGATGATGATGACGATGATGATGATAACGATGGTGATGGGGTTGGTAATGACGATGTTGTTGACGACCATGACGATTATGCTAAAGATGACGATGATGATGTTGATGATCGTGATGATTATGCTAAATATGACTATAATGATGAAAATGATATCGATGGTGATTAGGCTCATGATGATGATACCGATGGTAATAATAAGAATATTTTGGATATTATATAGTGTGAGTTAGCGTTGAAGTCGCATTGACGTAGACTTTATATGATGTTAGCTTCACTATTACAGGTTTACACATTCGTCTAGGAGATTGTACCGTCCTATTATTCCACATTCTTCTACCAAATATAAAGTGGTTAAAGGGCGTAATACCGGCTCCTACTGATGAGTCGCCAGTAAGCACGAAACGAATGTGCATGAGATTATACTTTCCGTTCATGCTGCCTTTGGTTTATCCTTCTGGTCACAACTGAACTAATTTGTTACTAGGTTCGCAATACCTAATACATACTTGTGAACTTACATGTTTATTGAATTAATAACTTATTGAAATAGGAATCTAGATACTTTCTAATGTCGGATATTGAGGAGACAAAAAAATGCCTAAGGAAGTCAAAATATATATAAATAGATCTGCCTTTAATGAGGATACCAAATTTGTCACAATTTAAACAATAATTGATTGCGCGCGTCAGTGCGTTGCAGCTGGCGGTAGTTTTGCTATGTTGTTCGACGACTGGTTAAATACAATGGGATTGGTGTTTACTTCAA